>JARPMJ010009357.1:0-27743 GCA_033366665.1 Phoxinus dragarum | reverse complement strand
ATTTAGTTGGCCTGGAAATGGAACCATTGCAGTGACAGGTAGCAGAGGTTTCTTTAAGCAAACTCTTCTGAAATGCATTGGAATGAAGTAAGCATAACCACGAGCAACTACAATCAAGTCAGCTGGATGAGACATAGCAGGCTGATCAAAGAGCAATTATTTGTGTTCATGATGAGGGTGACGGCAGCCCTATACCACTGGAAGAGGGGTTGTGCTGTTGATACTGGCTGAGTTACTTCATGAAGAGTGCCTGCTAAACAGATCAGCCCTACAGTACTCTGGGTACAGTGCATTTCCATTAGTAATCTCCTTTTACAGTATCTACCCTCAAATACTTGTCCACAAGAGACTTAAAGTAACTGTTCACAGATGTGGATAACAATTCCTTCCTGCTTTTACCACATTTATTTGGGTAACGAATTGCAGTTTGTGTAGAATTCTCACTTAACCATGTACATTATGCAACATAAGATACAATTAATATTCAATACCACAGAGTTTTGAACACTCTGGGACGTAGCTGCAAGCTACAAAACGGCAGGTCCAAGGAAATCAAATGCACACATCAGAAAGTTAAAGACGATGGAGAATAAGGAAACATCACATGACAATGGATCAACTTTAGTTACTGTGTAATGTTGCTGTTTGAGCACAAACAGATCTGCAAGGTTACAAAGCTCAAAGTCCATTTCAAAGAGATATATTTTATTTAACAGAATCCACTTTTCAAGAACTACAACGAATAGCTTGTTTGGACTACAACGCACTTTTTCCGGATCTTATGAAGTCATAACGTTCCTCATTTAAATAATCCCTGCCCACGAAATACTAATGCAAAAAAGTTGGGTTGCGCTAGAAAAGATGAAGGGTTTTGTCGTTGTTTTTTTTACCGCGGAAAAAGTTTGTCCTAATGCTGTCGAGTGGTTAAAATGTATTTTTACCTCTGTTCCTGAACATTATAACCTCAATGTTTGTCTGTGCGCTGCACGTTGTACGGACAACAGCTTCCAGAAGAGAGTGCAATGCAGGCTTTATGCACAAAAGCTTCTCCTGAAACATGTAGCCATTCCCATTTTGTCAGGACAATCTGTTGTTTATGGATCACAACTTGTAAGTAGGTCTTATTATTTGTGGTTGTGTTTTCTATTAACAGTTTCGGTTATAATTTTTATGCTATATGTAAAGATTTGCCTCCGCTAGCCTGCTAACTAACATTACAGTATTGATGTTGTGTTTACTGTAGCTTTTGTAAGCTCTGGCTTTTTTTAAGACTGTCCACCACCCCTGAGGAGAATTAAAAGTCTGTGCTTGAAATCCATTCAGCACAATTGTGTTGTTCATGAGGGTCTGAATCGGGCTCGAAATGGTTTGAAATTGACGCCATTGTTAATATTTACATCTGAGTAGAGCTTGTGGTTATGAAGGGGCGGGACACACTAGGCCAGCTAACCAATCACAGCACATTTCATATTTCGGAGGGGCTTCATCGAACACGACGGGTTCAACCAGACTGGAGATAGAGAGGTGCTGTAATAATGTAAAATATGTGAAAAAATTATGCGTTTTTTGAAAAATCAAACATGAAAACATATTCTAGTACACCCCAAAAACAAAATCAAGACTTTGAAAAAGGGCATAATAGAACCCCTTTAAAATCATCAAAGATTAATCAGCAGTAAAGGTTAAAATTATGTAAAAGTGATGGTTGAAACCTGAAGAGTATGCTGGATTCATGCATTCATGTGAGGGAATGAAAATAAGCTTTGTAAAGTCTTCACAATGTCAGCAAATGGAGAACAATCCCAGTTGGAATAAAAAGGATCACCTCTCAGCAGGGTTTACAGGACAGAATAATCCGGTTTGCACACTTCCAAATAATTATAGTAATACGAAGATAATTACAATGGAGGCAGGGGTAGCCTCATCACAGCCAGCCCTGCTTCTCTGATGTAATTCAATATATGTTTCCTATGAAAATAATCAGTCATACAGATGACTTAAAACAGAGATGACATGGTTGTAATTGTGTTCCATTTATTTGCAGCAAAATTATAGTTTTGAAATATGCAGGAACCCTATTATCTTTTAAAAATAAGAAAAAGGTCTATATTTTTATATGAGAAATTAGGTGCTGTAACTCAAAACAGGCATTTTGCATTTCTGCGCAATACTTTGAAAAGAAATCTAGCATATTTAGATAAACAGTAAACGTGCATCTAGAAATTACTCCCCCCCCTCCCCCCCTCCCCCCCCCAATTTAATTGTCATTTAGGTCAATAATAAAAATATTAAAATAAACAATATTATCTGTGCAATAACAGCCAAACAACAATTTTTATGTAACATTTAAGCATACATGAGTTTTTTTCTAACTAGTAAAGTACATTATTCTTTACCACTCTGTCATCATAAAGACAGTATGGCACACAAAAAAGTGACTGGAAATAATTGGATTTTAATGCAAGTTTTGCAGGCTGGACGATAATACGATTATCTTATTTGAAGTGGGTTGGTTGGCAAGCTACAGGGAGCAGCTCCAGATGGAGAAAGATGGGCGGTAATACTAAACCGGTCACTGTGGGCATAAACCTCCCACCGGTTTACGTACTTCTCCCTATCCCCCCCGCCTCTCTCTCTCTCTCCCTCTCTCTGTGGCTGTCATTCTAACCCTGATCCCTCTCTCTGCTCCCATGGAGGTGGAGGCAGCATCAGCAGTCGTGCCCCCCTCATAGCTGAATCCCACATTGGGGGCGATGGAGCGCTGCCCTCCCATTATCTCGAGGTCTCCGGGTTGGAATAAAACCCTCAGGCCTAGCAGCTGTCAATTAGCGATAACTCTGCCCACCGATGGACTCCTTAATCAGGCCACCATCACCTAGCAACCAGCCGCCGGGACACCTCACAGTGGATCCCTGATGTAAAGCACAAAACTGTGGACCCTAATGAGGGAAAGCCATCCCAACCCCCACCACTGTGATCCTGAATATTGCAAATCAAAGGCAGTGTCATGAGAACAAGCTGATACGGTTTGTATTTTGCTTGACACATACCATTTTTAGACTGTCATCTCTTTAAATGTTGGATTTTATTAGTGTCAGTTTTCAATCAGTTTAATCTGCTACACTTTAGATAAGGATCCAGTGCTCACTATTAACTAACCATTAACTATGACTTTTGCACAATAAACTAGGTACACTATAAAAAAAACTGGTACATTTACGGTAAAATACTGGCAGCTGTGGTTGCCAGAAATTAAGTTGAGGTTTTACAGATCTAACTTAAAATTTACAGTAATAAACCGTATTTCATTATCTGATATAATGTTAATTTACCTACCTATTGAAGTATTAATATCTGTTTTGTACCATTGTAATACACTGACAACCACCAATGAGAGTAGTGGTGAGCAGTGATGAGAGTCACATGATCAATCAAAGCTCATCATGTCAATTTACGTACATTTTTCAAAAACTGTAAATTTAACGGTATTTTACAGTAAAATTACATTACATGTACCATTAGATCTATCACAGTTATTTACCGTATATAGTAAGGAAACTTTCTGTTAACCAATTAACAGTTTTCCACTGTAGCATTTTTACAGTCTTTTACCATTAAAATCACAATAATTTTTTTACAGTGTAGTAGTAAGGTTGTTGTTAAGTTTAGGTATTGGGGAGGATTAAGGAATTTAGAATATGGCCACGCAGAATAAGGCATTAATATGTGCCTTATAAGTATAAACAGTAAATATCCAACAAATATGCATGCTAATAAGCAACTAGTTAATAGTAAGAATTGGAACTTAAACTAAAGTGTTACTGTTTAATCTTTTAAAAACCCTATTCTGATTAAGTAAACAGATTTAATTATAATTTTTTTAATGATTGTATTTTTTATTTGTAAAGTTAAACTTCCTTAAAACGATGTAAATGTATTGGTAGCACTTTACAATAAGGTCACGTTAGTCAATGCATTAACTAATATTAACCAATAATGAGCAATACATGTTATAGTTTAATTAATATATATAATAGATGATTAAATATATAACATATATACTATAAAAGCGTATTGTCTTATTTCACGGGCAGGATTTCTTACTACTATTACACCTATTATAACACCTATTAAGAGGCATTCAAACTAACAGTGGTCAAAATACTGCCAGAGGTCACTGTAGTTGTGGTTCCTACTGTCTGCAATCCATTTGTCAGTTGCCGCACCAGGTCATTGCTCATTTGCATAAAAATAAGCTCAACTTCACCACATTGCCAGCCTCATGTACCAATGTCACACTTTTGGAAATAATTGACTTCTAGTTGTTTTAAACACCCGTGTCAGGGTTTCCCACCAAGAAAGTGTCCAGAAGTAATTCATTTTAAATGGGCGACAGACACCGATGGCGGTGTGTCAAAGTCGATCAAAGTTGATCAGTGATTTGCTGTCTGATACCATTAGCATAGCAACCAACTAGCACAGACAGCCTGCATCCGAACCTCCCTACATCATAGTATGCAATAAACAGTATAAAGTGAGTGGTAAGTCGTAGTAGTATGCATAAAACAGTAGGCGAAAAGTACACAAATGACCTACTATCTCAAAGAATCTGATGGACGCTTTAGTATCCCATGAGGACATGTGAGAGGAGCTGTGAATGCCTAAAGCAACGCAACTGTCACAATGACAACATGACAGATGTAGTACCTCCGGATTCAATTAATAATACACACATTCATTCAATTTAGAACATACTTTCTTAACTGTCACAAAGTCCGTTCTTCATCAAATGTAGTACGTACTCACAGTATGTGATTTTGGACTCACCACCAGTGATTCAATTTTGATTTCCGTTATAATGTATCCTTTTTTATGTCCGATTTTTTAAAATTTAAGATCAGAACTGTATTAAAAATTTGTCTCTAATAATCAAAAACAATCAAAAATGAATGACTAGCAATTTGCAAAACAGCATAAAATACTGCTAACACAATCTAAACTTTAAAGCACTACACAGGTGCTGTAAAGCATATATTTGACATAGACTACACATCCTTAACAAGTGTCCGTTGATCTCAGAAATATCCGGTTATTCCTGTAGTTCCCCCTGCTTCCTCGCTGCATTAATACGGTGTGAGTTTGACTGCGTATGAGAGATATCACGGCCTGATGGAGTGGCCTCATGTGATGCTGTGAAGGGGTGATAAATCCTTGTCGTTTTTTATTAAAGATGGCCTGTACAAACAGTTAGCTCATATACGGCTCATGAAAACAGCGAACGGAGGGCAAAGGGAGAAGATCAGTGTGTGTGCAATTCGCCAGGCGCTCCTCTGTGATGTCATTAAGCAGTTGGTTGTGTGTTTGTGTGAGCGCACAAGTGTGTGTGTGTGTGTGTGTGTGTTTGTGAGTGGGGGTTGGCGTCTGCTGGGTTGAGATCCAAGGAGAGAATCTTGTTAGCCTCCATGAAATCCTCATGCTTGCTATTAATATGAGTCTGGATTTTAAGCAGCAGTCTACCAAACATATTGCACCCACAGGGCTCTCTGACAGATTCAGAATTTTTCACTCATGTCAAGTATGCGAGCTGAACTTTTGACTGCATATAAAAATACGTCAGGCAAATTAAACCTTAAATCCAACATGAAATCTAAATAGGCCTCATTTACTTTCTTTAATACACATTTCTGGTCTTATTCCGCACAATCCATTGGAACGTTTGATAGTCAAATACATTCTTTTAGGCTTCTGTTCAGGTTGTGCAGCCTTTCTGGCAATAGCCTGTGGTCAACACAGTTATTGACTACACTCTAAAAAATAAAACATTGGGTCAACAAAAAAAAAAACATGTTAACGTTTTCCACTAGAATTTTTAAGTTAAGACTGCTGGCATAATTACATTCATTCAAAGGCGATGTTTTGAGTATGGTGAATTACCTTTTAGTCCACAATAAAACGCATTTCTAAGTAACATGAACTTAATAATTTTCAACATGAATGCAAGTAATTAAGTTGATCCAACATAATGTTTTAAGTTAGGTGAAGAAGTTTTTTCCTACCGAAGCTTCCAAGCTCAAAAATGGTATTCGGACCAGCCCTAATTTTAAATAACACAAATGAAATGACTGACTTTTATAAGGAATTATGTATATTTTTAAACAGCTTTCCAATCACTATTTATCTTTTTAGCACCATTTTTAAATTGTAATATATTTCTCTTTTAAACATACATGTAACATTCATCTTTTAATATATTTCCCTTTCAAAACATTTAAATGAACTATAATATTAATATATAATAATATTAACATAATTAAAGAAGTCGTTTGACATACGTTATAACGAGTCATTAATGTCCTTTAAATTATATGTTTCATATAATAGAACAGAAGCTATATATTGTGAATTTAAACATTTCTCGAGTCGTTTACCAGCGGCAGACGTCAGGAGGACCAGCCGAGGTAAAGGCTGTTCCAGGCGGCTTACATGGGCTCGAGCACCCAGTGATCCCCTGGGTCTCACACAACCCGAAAACGTCCGATCAAATGTTTTAAATAGGCGCTATCTTTATAAATAAACCACAGATTTGAGCTTTAAACAACTACATTCTCGACTGAACAACTCTTAAAACTACATTTCGTGACACAATAACAGTAGTATTTTTAAATTTCCCGCAGCACTTGCCTCTCCCAGAAGAAGCGGATTTCGCCTCGGACGCGCGTCAATTGCGCTCCAAACGCTTGCTTTTTATACGCGTCCATTTCGCTTTGGACGCGCAAATGCATTCAAAATGTTCAAGCGTCAAATTAGACGCGGCAGGCGCGAATTTGACGCGCTATTCGCGTCCGGTGTGAACGCACAGTTACATATACTATCAACACTCAACTCAAATTTCAGAATAAGGACTTCGAGATTTCGGTATTCGGTTACTATACAGTAGGCTATCACCAACAGAATCCTGAGCGAATGCAAATGTGTAATTTAAACATAAAATTACTAACCATTCACCAGATTGAGTTTCAACTGTGTGGTCCCACTCGTCGTCTGGCATTGAACATGCATGCGCGCGGAAACTGTGGGCCGTTTACACGTCATCAAATTGTAATGCAAATGACAATTATTTTTATGCAAATGAGCAATGACCTGGTGCGGCAACTGACAAATGGATTGCAGACAGTAGGAACCACAACTACAGTGACCTCTGGCAGTATTTTGACCACTGTTAGTTTGAATGCCTCTTAATAGGTGTTATAATAGGTGTAATAGTAGTAAGAAATAACAATTACAAGTAAAAAGTCTAACTGTATCTCAGAACTTGATTTTTTATTTCACAACAATATGTATATTTAAGTAATGACTAAAGGTCCTCTGAATTAGTTTTTAGAGTGTACTTATTGGGTAACAAGAGGCTAACAAGGAACAGTTATAGGTGATTAGTTGTCATGGTGACTAACAAGGGTCGCTATAGAAACTAAGGTAAACAAGAGCTAGACCACAGGAACATGCACAGCAAGACAAAACAATATCAAAATAAAAGTACACTAAACACAGGGAAGCATGACAGGTGTGGCCTATACGTGATGCAACTGAAAAGACAAGTTGTTTCAGAAGAAGACATAAATACTGATTTAATAAAATAAATTACTGATTTTTTTAAATAAGACACATAATTGTCCACATTAAAATGATAATTCACACAAAAAAAAAAAAAAAAAAAAATGTCATAATTTACTTAACCTCATGTTGTTCCAAACCTGTATGACTTTCTTTCTTCTGTGGAACATAAGATATTTTAAGTAACAAATTTGTGTTTACAATGTCAATCCGTACAATGGAAGTCAATGGTTACCAACGTTCTTCAAGATATCTTCTACGTTACACAACAAAGCTAGATGGGTTAGAATGGCATGAGGGTGAATAAATGATTAGACAATTTTCCTTTTTTTGTTAACTATCCCTTTAAAATCTGAAACGTATAACGTCAAGTGTGACTTCATACTTGTAAAATGTGATGACTGTTGCTCACTAATGGATAATAAAAAATAAAAAATAAAAAAACCTTCCATTGCTATCACAAACACGCACACAGTCATAAAGATAAGCATCTAAAGCAATCCCGACAAAGCAGATGAACTTTGATGATTCATGATTTTTCATGCATTGGTCAGATTTTGTCATGCAAAGGATCTTATCTGGCATTCTGATACGATCATTATTTACTTGGCAAATTCCAGCCGACTTAGGTTGATTCATGTAAACTTGAGGTGTCATCGTCTTGTTCTGCGAGATCAGACACATGCAGCACAACTTCTTAGACTGACCTCACCATCCTTTGTGGTTGACCAGTCTCTTAAAATGCGCAGTTATAAATTACCAGGATCTTTTTTTATTCAATCTGTCTGTATGTGTCTGTCCTTCAAGCTCTCCATCTCTCCCTCCCCTCATGAACTCGTGTGGGTTCGTGTCCTTATGCGGCGGGATGCTTGGCTGACCACAGCTGTGTGTCTGAGCCGTCCAGACGAGACGGCCTCATCTCTCGCTCTGCATGCATGGTGCACATCCATACCTCAGAACAACACTCAGACAGGACTCTGCAGCTTAACTTGGCCTCTCGTTCCCCTAAACCGACATTAAATTAAATGAGAACGGTAACGATAGTGTAACACTATATGGAAATATAAAAATCGGAGGAATTGTAATAGCTCTTTCCACAAAATGTATTCATTCATTATTTGAGCAGACAGCCCGCTTGTCTGCTTGTCGGTTGACATAAGCCTTCTATGGTTACAAATGAAAGCCCATCAGGAGCGTAATATCCTAGAATAGCGATTTGAAGGACAGATTTTAATATAAATGAGAGGTGGGAGAAAGCAAATGGCAAAATCAGCGGATAAGGAAATGAAATTATAATGCCAGACTTACAGCAACAGTCTAATAAATATTGTAAGCACCATCGCAAGTACCTAACTGCTTTCTATATTTTTGACAATTATTTGATAAATTGCACCTTGCTTTGACAAGGCTCCACAGATAAAGTGCAAAATATAGATGAATAATTCAATTAATAAAAAGACAATAAAATAAATTAATAATAAAACATAAACTAAACATTTAGAAGCCTAGACCTTTTTTCAAAGTTGGTAAATTACAGATTTACAGTATTAAAAATTGGATTATGGATCCAATATCTAGCCAAATAATTTCCCATTAATTAAATTCATCTATACAAAAATGTATCTTTTAATTGTATCTTTATATGACGTATCTGAATGTTTCATTATTCTTTTTTTATAGAATAACATTCAACACTCAATTGTGAAGGAACCCAAATACATGTGTAATGTATTTATTTACACATTTTCATAGTGATAAGTGATAACCAGTCAGTAAGTACATCTCACAAAAATATACATCACAGTAACAGTTCCCGAATCATGGAGATGATGCACAGATGATTCACTGAAAAGATGATTCACTGTTTGATTTAATAATCCCTTTGAACATTTCACTAGCTGACTAAGTCTAAATCAATCTGTTAACTGGATGCTGTTTTGTAAATCTTTGACATTAAAAAGAACCAGTTCATTAGAGGCTCTTTTTTGGGGGGGGCAAATCAGACATCTTGTGCTGTGTGTGCTGTTCTGTGCAAGAAAGTTTGCCACGCCACACACATATATCTGATATCTGAAGAAACTTCATGGAATTAGACAAAGCTAACTAGATTTCACCAGTGGTGACTAGTTTTTTTTTAAGTCACAGTCTATGGTCCCTTTGTAACTCGTCTGTATTATTAAAGATTATATTTTCTTTTGATGTGCAGCCATTGAGAAAAAATAAAATAAATCATGGCAAAATATTTTGCGTTCATAAAATACAAAGAATCTTTATGAAAGACCACAACACAACGCATTAGTATCACCGTATATACCTCTGTCTCTCATTACATTTGGGTCCTACCCTATCCTTTTATCCGAATAGATAAACCGAAATAAGACCACACAAGAATGAAAGACCCCGGACCTTTTGTGAAAACAGAAGAAAGCGACATACTGTATATATTCTAGAAGAAAAGTGAAAAGCAAACAAGAGGAGCAAATGAAGTCTGGGTGTCGGGGTGAGTGACGGGCCCTGGTCACAGAGGAGTTGAGGCGGACCTGTTTCTTTGCCCCCCACACACAAACTAAACTGATACACATGTAACATCTTCAAAGAGCTCAGACTCCCTGTAATCACCCACGTTTGCTTTGATCTTGGGGAGGGCGAGAGAAAATAATTACATGTTTCTCTGAACCGTCTCACGATGAATCAAAGGTGAAATTCGGTTGGGGCAGTGGAACAGGATGGTAATAAGACGAAGGTCTTTAGCATTAGATGGGGATGTGATGATTTGTACGTGGAGAAAGTATAAGTTAAAGCATTGAGAGGCAAAATATGAAGGCGCCCTTTGAAGACTGCTTACCTAGCGGTGTACCCCTCCAAGAACCAGGCTCCGCCCACAAGTAGTGATGTCATGCATGATATCATTAGTGAAATAGTACATTATTGATAAATAAATAGTATCCTGTATATTATATTAATTTCAGTACAAGTACAGATGGTGGTTGCACTTTATTTTAAAGCATGGGTTAAGGTTAGGTTTAAATGTATAGGTTCAGGGTTAGCACCTAGTTATTACACAGTTATTGCATTTACTATAATAAGTACATATGTACAGGGGGAACAGGACTGTAAAAGAAAGTGCTACCCAAGTTTAAATAGTTGTTAGATGCTCTTAATACTCATTGTCACGGATAGTGATGAAGCAGACAGGTGAGTAAAATAATACTGAGGATTATTTTGAACAGAAGCACGGAAACCAGCAGATGTAAATGGTGAGTTGAACACAATGAAGATAGATGAATGAATCTTAGCTGATGAATAACAGTATTGTCCTTTACAGATGGAGATCGGAACGAGGCTGATGGTGAACACAGATGGGAGTCACTGAAGATGGCAGAAGGTTCTTGGACCGGGAACGGATGATGAGGATGGCAGGTAAGTGGAACAGGTAAGGATCGAGGTAGAGTCTGTGTGTCCATGGAGAGACGAGATCAGATAGTGAAGAGAGGTGCAAGTGAATGTATATAGTGAACAGGTGACGAGGTACAGGTGTGGTGATTAGTAATTAGGGGAGAGTAAACGAGTGGGTGGAGTTTGTAGATCTGGTGGAGCCGTGACACTTATATAGTAGTTAATGGTTAAAAAGTATCAGATACTAACAGTGTATATTGTAGAAAACAGAATAGCAGTTATACACCTATACTCCTAAAAAGGTATAGACCTGGGGGGGTTTTCTACCCAAATCTCAGGTTGAGCCTTTTGGGTAATTTTTGGGGGTAATTTATTTCAGTATTTGGGTACGTTTTGAGTTACCAAGCTCCTGGGTCAGACTTACAGTAACAACCCAGTGTTTGGGTAGTTTCTTTGTGTTACCCAGATCTTGGGTCATAACATCCCAGGGATTGAGTTATTTATTGCGGGCTTTTTGCAACCTCTTCAGGAGAGAGCAGTGCAGCTCCGTCAAAATGGTGCATGAGTTTGGTCAAATTCAGGTTTTTGTACCTTATATTTTATCTATAAATTTGTTATTGTGCTGTATATATTTACATTTTATGCTAAGCAACACACAGTGGCGCGATATGACTCACCTAAACAAGTGTTGCGTCAATCTTTTCTTGTGATAGAAACGCCTGATGCCTTGCATAAATTGTTATGATTTTATTCAAAAAGGTACAGAATATAAATACGTATAATGTTAAAATATGTTCTTCTCAGAACTGTAAACTGATTGTTTTTGGGCAGGTTATGGAGCCTGTCGCCGCATATTTCGGCTACGAGTGAAAGCCAGGGAGGCGTTCTGAAGTTAGAAGTTCCCCGCTGAACATGATACAAGATCCGGCACGAGATTCAGCACTGTTACAGTGGAAATGGGACAACAGAGATTGGTTGATTACACTTGAATTACTTATACATGTGTAATTATTACTTCTAATATTTGTTAAACAAGCTTAAATGTTGGCAATATGTATTAAAAATTATATAAAATACTCAAAAAAATGCTGGGTTGTTTCAACCCAATTTTGGCTCAAATATGGACAAACCCAAACGTTGGGTAAAAAATGCAATTTAAAAATGTAACCCAATGGCTGGGATTGTCCATATTTGAACCAAAATTGGATTGAAACAACCCAGCATTTTTTAGAGTGTAGCCTACTGTAAAATATGATTGAAAAAAAAAAGGAATTATCAAGCCAGTGGTTGTATCAAGTAATTTAGTTTAGAGTATTTAAGTTAATCTGTATACATTTATTCATGTATGCAATTAGTTATGTAAAGCTATATTATAGTAAACATGTATCAACTATACTGGGTTAAATCAACTCATTATGCTGGGTTAAACAAACAACCCAATTTCCTGGGTAAAATTAACCCAACATGTTATCTGTCCTATATTTACCCAGCCCTTAGGTTGAAAACAACCCAAATTGAGTTGAGTGTACACTCTAAAAAATTCTGGGTTGTTTCAATCCAATTTTGGGTCAAATATGGTCAAACCTAGCCGTTGGGTAAAATTTTTAAATTACATTTTTAACCCAACGTTTGTGTTTGTCCATATTTGACCCAAAACCCAGCATTTTTTAGAGTGTACCCGTTAAACACGATTACCACTATTAAATAATATTTATGCACCTTATTTCTACTTTTGAATATTTTCAGATTCTATAACAACCCACCCCCCACCCCCCAAATAAACGGTTCTCTGAGCTGATGTGCATGGGGAAAAGGGAGAAGAATGAGTTCGGAAAAAGGACATATTTACTGCACATATTTACAAACACATCTAAACTCTCAGCACAGCAGTATGGATGGCATCTGGACATTTATTAACAGTATACCGCTGCAAAGATTTTTCCAACTTTTTACTTCTAAGCAAAGAATGGGAGAAATGCAGTGAGTATATCACGGCCTTGAATCACGTACAGCCACATGCACGAGTGCAAGCACGAGCATTAAGTTCCCCCAAATGGAACATACAGTACATTTGGCAGGATTAATGTCCGCATTCCCATTGGTAGTCGCTGCATTTTTTGCATGCATTTTCTCAGCTCTTTGTCCCATCGCCAATAGTCATTGTGACTTATGTTGAAGAAAATTGACTTCAGATCATTTCAAAACAATGTCAGTGTGAACTCTCCTTAAGTCTCCATATTTCTAGGAGTTTATAATGCTATGATGAAAATGACAACAGAACACGGTCTAACTTTGCATGACTGCTTTGGGTTTGCTGTGGCCTGGAACATCAAATAATACCATAAATTTCCAATTAGAGATGTCCAGCTGTTCAGCTGTTAAACGCCAAAATAACCACCCTGCCCAATCAATCACTGGGAAAGCGAGCGTAGTATTACAGTGGGATGGATCCGAATGCGAATACTGCCCCATTTTCAGACAGACCGTCTGTTTGTTGAGCTAGCGTGACCTCTCCACAGGCTACCGTTGGGAGGAAGAGGGAATACAAAAGAGAGGAGCCTTCAGTCGAGCCCCTCCGGCTAGATATAATGAAAATAACCCCAGCCCTTCCACGCAAGCCAGTTTGATTGGAAAGAGAAGGTTTCTATTTACAACCGAAGCTGAACTAGTTTCAGGCGAATGCGAAAAACTGTCAACTTCAAGCTTTAATGCTGAAAGCATTTTTGGAAAACATAATGTGAATGCACTTAAATTAATTAGTCGAAGCTCTTGACATAATGCCAGCTTGTCACAATGCAATCCAACCAGTCTCTGTAATGTAAAGTAATGAATATGTAGAAATGGAAAATAATGAATATATAATAGTGAATATATAAATAATGAATCACTTTTTGACATGTATTCTGTGCATTCTGGATGTGCATTGAAGTCACAGTCACTTTACAATTCTTTGAATTGTCACAAGCAGGTTTGTTTTTCTGTTTAAGTATCTTTTGAGCTAAAGCTTTGAGGGCTGAAAAATGTACAGTATAGGCCTTTAGATGCAAAGTAATGGATTATTTATGTGCATTTGAGATTTCCTTACAGGCCAGAGGACATATTTCATTCAGAGAAAAACAATACAATATAAATCTGTGTTGATCCAAATCAATCTTAAACTTCGCTGGATTAAATCAGGGTAAATTTAATCACCCACCCTCATAATCCATAACGAACCGCACATGATGCCATGTCAACCGACAACAGAAGTAGGGGGTGAATGAAACGTGTGTGTGTGTGCGGGTAAACTAGTGGAGATGGTGTTGCTTCATTCATTCAGTCAGCTTAACTTCGGCCAGAAGCTCCGGCCAACATCAACAACGCACCACCCTTGAAAATCATTGAGCCAACTCAAATTCACTGGCTGCCTCAAAGTCAGAAGCGAACCATAGACCCAGACCAACCCGATGTCTTGGAACATTCCGAACAGCAGGGGTTTGGGTTTTGACACATAAAATCAATATGAGATAGAAAAGTGTTTCAGCAGCAGCACCGGGCTTAAAATGAAAACACTTCAGAAGAGCCTTCGCCGTCTGACACAGCTGACAACAGGATCGATCGGCCTTGAGAAAAGCACAAGAGTACCTGAGAACTTTTACAGGACTCCGCTTGTTGCAAGCAGATGCTGTATGAAAAGGGTAATGAGAAAAAAAAACATATTTAAAAGCTTATTTTCTTGATAAAAGACAGGCATCACTTCTACTAATGTTCATTCGTAGGGTTATTGATTTGAACAAGCTCATACAGTAAGTGCGTAACTCGGTTTGTGCTATGAAAGCGGTTGACACCCCAAATCGCAAGGCCCATTGTGGAGGGTCATGCCATTAGGTTTTAAAGTGACTGGACTGAATACACATATAAAGAATACATTTATTTGCTGAATTAAATGTATTAATACAAATGGACATAAACAACACCTAAAGGCAAATGTCAGTATTGTATTTGACTGCAAGTTATTGGTTGGTTGGGTAATGTTTGAATCCTCATAGCCTGTTGCATCCACACAGCTATGTATTACTTCATACTATCTGGAAAAGAACAAAGCACATCTTTTTGTCAAAGCACGTCTAAATTATACTGGCAACTTATTCAGCTGTGGCTCAATGGAGCTGTAGAGACCAAATTGTGTACAATCATATGACACACATCCATTTCTGGGGCTTAATCTAAAGATACCTTATAATAGACCATTCTAGGCCATCACAGAGAACTTAAGTACATAGCAACTGTATGTTCTAAGCAGACACTCTATTACCAACCGAAAGAAAGAGGATATACCACATATGAGGCAAATGCCAAGAAAAGGCTGAGAGAACATATCAGCACAGAGGTTTGGCCAAGATTACTCAATACTAGAATCCTACAAAGGAATTGCAAATATAACACTAGATGAGTCCCCCAAAATCATTATTACATTACCATTCAAAAGGTTAGGGTGGGAAAGATTGTTTTAAATACTCTCCTTCAGTAAGGTTGCATTACATTGGTCAAACAATTACAGTAAATACATTTATAATGTTACATTTGTTTATCAAATAAATGCTGTTGTTTTAACTTTCAAAGAATCCTGAAAAAAATGTATAACATTTTCCACAAAAATATTATACCGTTATTCCATACAGTTTTAACATTGATAATAATAAGAAATGTATCCCGGTCACTAAATTAGCACATTATATTCTGTGATTGCATCACAGGAATAAAACACATTTAGAAAATCAGGGCTTGACATTAACTTTTTTGCCCTCCAGCCACTGTGGCTAGTGGTTTTCCTAAGATACATTAGCATTTCCTAAGATAGCATTTTCACTGGCCAAAATTTTGACATCAATACCCTGGGGAAAAAACAGCTATATATATATTTTTTATAATATCCATTATACTGTGCATGCATTTTCTTTCTCAACTGTTTACGTACAGTTAAAACATACCTGTGTTTAGGTGAATGCTCGCCAAGACCAGCATTTTGACATTATTTTGTGTGTTTTGACTGTTTAAGCGCAATAAGCAGCTAAAATAAACTCAATTTAGTACTGAGAGGCGGCTTTATGTGCATGAACTTCGGGGTGTGAGCACAAAATGTGCAGGAATGAGTAAAATTATACACAATACGTGCAATTCAAGCCCTGCGACACCAAAAATATTAATCCGGAGCAAATTAAATGAGTGAGTGAGCGGAGGCGGGTTTGTGTTTCAACTCGCTGTTGGAGAGATGAGAGCGTGAGAAAACACAGATAGTATTGTGTGTATCTATTCTGTGGAAAATGAGTATTCGAAGTGTTTCAGACATTTCAGTATCAATAATCAATATGTATCGAAAAAACTATATTTTTGACAACACTACATTGCACTTATTATTTCAGATGCCTTTTTAAAAGACTTGAAAAGTGTACTATATATTATATATAAAAATCAACCCGCCAAAAGTGGCTAATAGAACTGCGTTCTATGGCGGGTGTTAATGTCAAGCCCTGATCAAAATGTATTCAAATTAAAAAACATTTTTTAAATTAGTAATATTTTAAACTTTTACTGTTTTACTGTATTTCTGAACAAGTACCGTTAATGCAGCCTTGTTGAGCATAAGATACCTGTGCTATATTTAACAAAAAAATTATTAACTCAAAACTAGTTACATTTACTTGAGTATTTTCTCATTTAACGTCATAAGGTATTTAAAAATGTGTTACTATAGGCCTATTTAAATTTTTTTTAAATAATGATTTTATAACTTAGTGTTATTTTCCATTAGCTATAAGCAGCGACTACATGTCTGTGAAATGATCAATGATGGCCATCAGTGTGTCCTCACTTTACACCACAGAGCAATGTCAATGAACACAGTCATCAGCACAGGCCATAATAGAGGAACAGAGCCATCAAATGCAGGAGGGCACGGTCTGGGTGAGGACAAAGTAGCCATAAAAACTGACTGAGGAGCTGTTCAGCCCAGAAAGATTGAAAGAAAGAAAGACAGGAAAAAAAAAAAACAGGAAATGAGAGAGACATGAGTCAGAGGCCTCTTTCAAACTCAATGTTCTCACTTTATCAGAAAACTGTGTCATTCACCCATTTCCTTCTGTCTCACACACACTAAACCACCCAGACACACGGTACATCCACTTCATCAGACAGAACGTGAGAAGTGTCCTCATCTGAATGTCAAGCTCATGTTCAGGGACAAGACAACGTGATTCCTGAATTTATTAACGTTACCTGGAATTGCCTTTCTTTGAACACGTTGCTGCAAACAAAAGACATTCTGTTCAGAACAGAGTAAAAACAAAATTCCAGCAATGCATTATGGACTCTTAAAAAGAATAATTCACCCAAAAATGAAAATTGTGTCAATATTTACTCACCTTTATATGTTGTTATAAAGTTGTTGGGGGTAATTGTGAATACCTTACATTTCAGACACCTCATATGACTGAAGACTCACAAAGCACAATAATCTTATGGATTGGTTTTATTGTGTTTTTGTAGTGTATTTTTCCATATCACTCATAATTCATAGGGTTCAGTACATTTATTAGGGTGGTCTCAAGTACCCAACCGCCTCTTCCCCCTCAAAACAGTGTAAATTTGAGTTTAGCCCCCCATTTGTCATAAACAAAAGAAGGCCTTTTGCTATGTTATACAACAGCTTTATATTGTCTGAAACATGCTTTTGTCAGTTCAAAGCCCTAGTGTCCAAACAGATTTACACAAACAACATCATAGAACCGGGAAGCCTTTTGCATGACTGTGAATTCGATCCAGACAGATAAAAATGAACAAAATCTGACAAGCAGAGGAAAGTGAGTCCCTCTTCAACACGTTTAACAAACACATTCGCTCTCTTCCCGGCTGTTTTCTCAGAGCTAAACTTTCATCCGCCTGCTTCTTAATAATCAATGCTGAGCGCATTCAAACAAACGTCTTGTCTTAAAGGAAATCCACCTTCCTTTTCTTATGATCCCATGCACTTTTATTGTCTACCTCTGTTTATTTACCTTCATTCTGCAGAATCAGGTCATAATTCCACAGCGAGAACAGCTGAGAGAACCATTCTAGATCACTAGGTCAGCTATGGAAAAAAAAAGAACAAGCATGTGTCCATCTCATCAGTGTGTGGCACACTGGGAAATTATTCACAGCGAGCATGACTCCTGAGGCTGTGTTGATATACTGCCATCCAAATCCAAAAAGCTCTTGCTCAGAAGGTAGAAGAACTCTCCAACGACCAACTTTCTTTTTCATATTCTCCATTTGCATATGCCCTTATGAGTGCAGAGACTTTGAAATGTTAAATACACCACTAGAACTGTGCTGAGGGACTTGCTTTTTTTTTTCAATGTGCAAAAAGAACGAAAGAAAAAAGCATACAAGATGACAGAAAATCTATGCATCTATGTATTTTATTTGATTTATTTTAGTCACTCTTACGGGGATTGTTTACAATACAAGAAATAAAGACATTTGCTTATTTTTTTACACTCCCCTCATATCATTTCAAACTCACTATTTTTGTTTTTCTGTGAAACACAAAAATATACATATTTTTATACATCTTTCATTTTTTGCTCATATTACTGTATTATTTTGTCATATGGGTTGGTGCAAAAATTTCATATTTTTTGTTTGTTTTCAAAATCAAGATTTTAAGATTCAATTTGTAGGAATGTATTAAATGTAAATGTTCACAAGTCATTTTAAATTATGGTGTATATGTAGTCTAAGTATATTAATCAAATCTGTATAATGTTTGTGTGTGTTGTGTGTGTGTGTGTGTGTGTGTGTGCAAAATGCTGTTTAGATGGAGTCCCACTACAGGTGTTCCTAGGAGAATTTCATGTCAACAACCCATATACAGTATAATATAAGTGAACAATATTACAGATATCACAATACGAAAAATATAATTTTTACTCTATATATTTTCTGTAAAATACAAATTGTTTATTTTTCGCCCTGCTATTGTTTATTTTTCTCAACACAAATATATATATATATATTTAAATATACAAATAAATTTATTTGAATAATCACCACATAATCAGTCATCTTCAAAAATGACATTTCTCATACTTTATAATACTCTAATATCATGTTTTTGTTTGTTTTGTTTTTGCCTTTATTGCAGTTGCAGCTGTGGTCACTATGAACTGTCGTTGTTTAAAAGGATCCACAAAAAATGTATACTGTATATTTATTTTTCATAAAATATGTGGAATGAGTAAATTATATCAAAATATTAATTCCAGCTGAAATATTCCTATGAATATAAATAGAAACTTTCATGTACAGACCAGATAAAAGGCCGTACATGTGGAAAAGAGGGAAAAACGTGTTCTGGAAAGATTGCAAGCAGAATTCAAACCTACATTGCCCATAAAAAAAATCATCAATCCATCCATCACTAAACCATACAACTAAATCCATGTAAAAAATAACATTTGTATTTAATATACAGGTCTAACCTGCAGGTTAAAACTTATACTATAACATTTGAAATATTTTAAAGAAATTTCCCGCAACACAATCTGCATCTCTGGCGACCCCAATCCCACCATGTCAGTCGCTCATAAAGCAGAAGACAGTCATAAAGGCCATGGGTCCAAAAACATATTCCTCCTACTGGATCAAAGGCTTGGTCATCTGATCCCAGCACACCCTCTCCAGCATATTACAGCACACATAAAGCTCTAAGAACCTCTTTTGGGCTTATTGTGCTTTATTAGTATTTTTTTCATTAGTGGAAAAGGTTACAGGCACACCGGTGAGATCCGCTGTTCTCCGGCGTGACGTGTAAATCCCTCTTCTGGCCCGCATCTCCGGCTGCCAGACGGGCTCTCGCACCCCAGCATTATCCATCAATACAGGTGCACAAATATCAGCTCTCAAACACACAGATAAACCGGGTTAATTATCTGGCAACAGCAGCCTCTCCCATTAATAACGGGAATATAAATGTGAACGTCTGAGGTAAACACAGGAGACTTTCAGTGTGCGAGCAACAGTGTATGTGTTCAGGTGAGATGGAGCAGACACAAGCCTCGGGACACGGTGTGAGTGCGTGAGAAGACATGAATTCAGCCATTTGCTGTCAAAGACACGTAATGGGCGGCATGCTGTGTTTTCACTGAAATGAAAGAAGTGATGCTTACACACAGCTTTATTAATAATGTTTTAGTTTTTTGTACACATGTGCTGCCAATTTTTTTTTTATTATTATTATATTACACACTGCATTAAATGTTTGCTCTTGTTTTCTATAAAAGAAAAAAAGAAAAAAAAAGAAAAGAAAAGAAAATCAATATACATACCTAGCTAAATGACTTGAACAAATCATCAAAATTAAGTGAGTTTGTGCTTAAACCAAAATAATGTCAGTGGGACAAGAAAAATAAACTTGGTTTAAAATGGTTACAAAATATTATTATACAATTATGTTTGCAGTGTAATATGGGTATTTGGCGCAAAATGTTCATTAACCTTTAAATAATCCAGATTTTATGTTGAAATGTATCCCCTGGTTTAACAGACAGGCTTAAGGCTATTTTGAGCTGTTTTAACTGAAAGCAGCTGGCATTGACACATCTTAAAATATGTCAGTGCCACAGTTTTGTCTCAAGATGCACACCAGTAAAAGCTACTTAAATTTCCTAATTTAACTAAGGCCCAATCCTGACTTAATCTAAACCCTGCATGTCTGTGAAACCAGGCCTATTTGCTGATTGCAAATGTAAAAAAAAAATGTTTTATGTAATAACATCTATATTAATAGATTTTATTCAAGTCAAAAATTGTATTTAACATCAATAAATCAACCTTAATACATCACACCAACAAAACATTTATGTAAAAGTTAAAGGTCAATTGCTCCTTTTCTAAAAAGCCATTTTAAATGATCATGCGGTGTGACAGATTATAATTTTTTACAATACAAATATCCCAGTTTATTAAAGTGTTAAAAACTGCATAATAACAGGACATGCAAACTTACTATTTCATGTCAACAACCCATATGATAAAACTGAACAACATTACAGATGTCAATTACTGTAAGTCATTTATCAGTCTTTTTAGGAAAACAAAATAATATTTCAACTTTAATTCAATTAAAAAATGCATTGCACTAAAACATTATGCAAAATTATTATTAGAGAGAGAGAGAGGAGAGAGAGAGAGAGAGAGAGAGAGAGAGGAGAGAGAGAGAGAGAGGAGAGAGAGAGAGGGAGCGAGAGAGAGAGAGAGAGAGAGCAGAGTGTGTGTTTCAGGATCGTCTTCACCTGATGAGGGCAGACTGGGATCATTTTCCCTGCTGACAGAGCTCTAATTTCCCTTAGGAGAACTAAATCCAACCCTCTCTCTCTCTTTCTCTGTCACTCTCCCCACTTTCCATGTTTTTTTTCCCCTTTTTCTCTCTGTTCGGGTTCATTGAGCTTCACTCTTTCCTATGTAATGCTCTTCTTTCTGAAGAACACACATTTCAAACTTCTTTCAGTGCAAGTGATTTTTTATAGATTCTGCTTTATAGCAGATATTTTTGTTGTTGTTTTTGTCCATTTATTTTCCATTGGGTGAATTAAGGCAAGTGGTTTTGCTTCACAACCCACATTGTACACTGTGATCATGCTAACTAAAATGGTTTATCACATAACATAAATTAACATGATTATATCTCAAGAATTTCACAGGCCAAATACTAATATGACCATTACAATTATTATTAGGCCTGTGCAGTTCATGATAATGTTTGAAAGTATTTTTATTTTATTTTATATGATAAACGATTCAGAAATGTACAAAGTGGTTTCTGAAACAAAACCGATTGCCTCAATTTACTCAGGGGGACAAACAAACTGACAAAAAAACAAACATTTAAATCACAAGGAAATATTTTTTGTTATCCTGTATAAAAAAAAAAACATGGTAACTTGAAAACTTTTCAAGCTATACAAGTTTCAACTCATGTAATTTAAGTTGAAATGACAAACATAGTTGATTGTACTTAATTTAAGGCAGCAGTTTTTTTTTAAGGGTGCACAAGATTTTTTTAAATGCATAAACAACAGCATAAGTGTGCTGATAATAGCTTAATATAGGACAAAACAGAACAGACCTGCCGCACATTTTGGGTCATGACCCAATGAGAAACTCAGAGATTTGATCATTTGGAACATTTTTACACTTTCAATCTCAACTTAAATGTGATTGTAACAGCAACAATTCAGCAGAAAAACAAACAAACAAACAAAGCAATTAATGTTAATCTAAACTTGCATGGGATGGAGCAATTTTAGGAGTCCCACATGACCCTTTTTAACTTTTAAAACGTTGTTTTCTTATTTTGAGGGTTTGTCAATACATGTAAAGTTGGACTATAATCACAAACCAAAGAAAATGCATTTCTTTATAAACTAACTTTGACTTAAATTGTGACTGCGCAGCTGGTTCACATCATACTAAAACATATTACTCAAACGGCTACTTAGAAATAATGAATTCTTGCACATATTTTGTTAAGAAACAGAGCTTTTAAAGCAACATCTTGATCACTTTAATTTGAGAAACAGATGTAGCCTTGCACGTGGAGTAGCTCAGAGGCCAAGCTGACAGAACGTTAAGCCCCAGCAGAAGTAGAGAGAGAGAGAGAGAGAGAGAGAGAGAGAGAGAGAGAGAGAGAGAGAGAGAGAGAGAGAGAGAGAGAGAGAGAGAGAGAGAGAGGCTGGCCCTTCTCCAGGACTTCTCTCATCTGCAGTGTGCACCGGCTCAACAGGGGTCTCTGGATCTGGTCATCTCCATGTAACGGGCCTTTTGCCATCCCACCCTTCCCCCCTCTGCCCAATCCCTCTCCTCTCAGCCCACTCAAACACCCACTCCATCCTGCAGGGCCGGGTCCTGCATCCCATCTGCCGCCCGCCCCAGCCGGGCCAGTCCTGCACCCTGCTCCCATTTACAATTCAATTAAAGCCTGCTTCCCCCATCCCTCCGCAATCCAGCCTGGGCTGTAAAGATCAGTGAGCAGCAGCACCACAGTCAAACAGCATGAAGCCAGAAACACACCATCTGAGATCAGAGCGAGCCTCACACGCGCTTCCACTGTAACAGACAGGACGGGTGCATTCGCGAAACTGAGCATTCGCTGCTTCCTGTTTTCTCACACTTTGGTGACACCATATCATGCACCAGTGAGAGAACCATACGTAGAGACATGACTATATTCTTATAAGAAAATGTAACGCATATGTAGATCCATCTGTCTGTCTTTTACTGCAGCAATAAAAAAATGAAACACAAATGTGATGTTTAACTAAAGTCATTTTCACTTATTGGTTTAATTGGATCATCTAAGGTCAGCAACATAGGCAATGGATAATAAAGTAAGATTAAATACATAAAGTATAATTTGTGTTATTTAACATTTTTAATCATAGCAGGTTTGCGTAACATTCTGTGTTTGCATTTCACTGTTTTTATTCATTTTGAGGAACACTGAATCTGTTTTTGTGCTTGTGAGATATGTAAATGCATGCTCACGTTTAGTTTAGAGCAGCACACACAACGCCTCTGCACGTACTCCCAATTTCTCTCAACATGGGGACAGGAGAGCTGTAAATCAATACATGGGAAAACAAAGTAACTCGCGTTAATAATTTGAAAGTGTAACTCAGATATTTTGTTGTAAATTTAATAGGTAATGCGTTATAGTTACTTGAAAAAGAGTAATCTGATTACGTTACTTGTAATGTGTTACTCCTAATATTGAGTTAAATAAATATTATCAATATGAATTAATAACATTGACTTAATTACATTATTAGTACCTGAAATATCATCACATATCTATAATATACAATAATTAAACATGCAGCAGCAGATGTGCAACACTTCTGTGAAATTCTATGGAAATCACTGTGAACAAATTAAGGCAAGCATATAACAGAGATTAATTTGCTCATTGAAACCAAAAGTTTCATGAATTTGAAGATTTTCACTTTTACTTCAGCTTACCAAGAACATAGAGTAAAGTTTTTTTTTCCTTTTTTTCTTTATTTTTATTTGATCTGAGTAACCGCAAAGATTCCTCTAATTTTCATACATCATTTGAAGGGGATACCCTGTATGTGTGATATAATCACTGACTGGAGGGGGAAAGGATGTTATGAAAGTAGAAACTAAATTAAGTCTCTCATGATTTTTTATGTTGTAATATGCGAGCAATATCCACAGGCAACCCCCACGCCGGAAAAAAGAAAAGAAAAAAAAGTTAGATTCTTTAATGTTTAATTATAGATGAACCAACTTACAACATTCAAATAAGAGAGAGAGAGAGAGAGAGAGAGAGAGAGAGAGAGAGAGAGAGAGAGAGAGAGAGAGAGAGAGAGAGAGAGAGGAGAGAGAGAGAGAGAGAGAGAGAGAGAGGCAAAGAGGAACCGTACATGGAACTGTGAGGATTATGAAAACCAGACACTTGAGGAGACAGACAAAATGAAACAGCTTCCAGTGGCCTCAATTCACCTAAAGTCAAGGTACAGCTCAAATGATGTCATCCAATATTAAAATATAACACGGCAACATCAAAACAAATCCTGCACTTAATTCAAGCCAAGAAGATGAGTTGAAGTACAAATAATTGGCCTTATATAAATACTTAAATATTTTAACAAGGGCCCTCGTAATATAACTTAAGATAACCGTTAATTTACTTTTTATTAAATACTACTGAAAAAAACTCATAGGCCATACACTGTGTCTACACCGAACGAGACCGTTGTAGCTCACGCTGCATCGTGCCGCAACAGCTGACACGACAAAGTGCCCTTCGTTTGTCCTTCGTGTCAGTACGTCATAAATAAAACGAGGCATCAGTTTACTGTCGGAGATTTGTTGCTCGCATCACACTGCATTCAGGGAAATAACGTTTTGACAACGTTGTTATCTGTACGTTGTTATTCCGTTTTTAGTTCATCGTTGTCGAGTAAACGTATCCTAATTGTGCTGTAAACATAAGATTCATTCATTCTGAGAATTGGATTCAGCAAAAAATAAAACGTCATTTGTTCTGTAATTGACCTACATTCACACTAGATTCAGAATCGGTGTTGCGGCGGTGCTAAATAAGTAGTATTGCAGGAAACTCTGTGAGAGTATTTTAACATGGTTAAATTGCTGTGCGCATTGATGGAATAACGGATTATTTTTATTTTCCATTCACCGTTCATGGTACTTTATTCACCATCTTATGCTGCCTTCATGCCATTCCCATAATTACTAGATGACAACCTGGACATTCTACTTGGAGCTGTTCATGTCCTCATACGTTGCCATTTTAAGTGAGCATTATGTTACTGCGGTCAGGTGGTACAATGCTGCATTCACGCCATGTCATAATTACAGTAATTCCGAAATGACAATATGTGACGTTCAACTCTGATCTCCGACTGGGAATTATGCAACACTTTAAACGGCAAAAATGAATTTGCAGTGGTGAGGGTGGTACAAGTCAGAGCTCTCAGAAAATTTCAAGTTTACAAGTTCCAATTACGAGTTCAAGGAGGACGTGAATGCTTTTTACAAGCCAGACTCTTATAATCACGGTAATCCAATATGATGTGAACGCACCTCTAGTCAGAAGCACTCCGAAAATTCAGTTCACAAGTTAAAATTATGAGTTTTACGAGGACATGAATGCTTTTTACAAGTCGGAATTTTATAATTACGGTAACTCCAACATGGTGTGAACGCACCTCTATTCGTAATGATACAACAAATAAAATAAAAATAAAACAAGGTTATAAAATGGCAGATCAGATGCCCCTGGCTAATTCTTTCAATAATGAGGGTCTGACTGAGAATGAAAAAGAGATTTATCCTGTCTGATGGTGAACTGAGATCTGTGCCTTGACCTGTCCTGTCCCAACTCTCCCGGCTAAGCCCTGAGCTCCCCTTCCGGAAGCTCTTCAGGACTCCACGGAGAGGTGGCACACTCCACTAATAGGCCATAATGTGTGCAATTATCAGCAGAGGGTCGCCCCAGTGCTGATGCGCAGTCTTAGCTGCTTTCATTAAGCTCTCCTGGTTCCCCTCTGCTCCCTCCGAATGGACCGCAATGTGACTGCGAGGCCACAAGACGCTCAGACCCTCGCCATTAAGATGACAATAATAATAAAACCGAGCCATTAGCATAATAAAACCTGCCATTTTGATTTGATGTGTCTTTAATTTGAATAGATGGAGAAAGACTGCGACTGAAGAGCGGTGAGCTTGGGTATTCAGTTTGTTATATGATGCCGATATTCCTCATTAGCCTTCCTAATTCACCAGCTCATTTATTTATATAGAACATTTGCTTAATTGCAACTAAAAGCCAATGAAAATATAAAAGCAGAAGGAAAACGGCAATCCGTTTCCACGCGAACACATTCTTCGAGAGGGTTATCCGCTGGATCTTGTTATTAATCTGTCTAAATACTGCCGTCTTTAAACACACAAACAAATTTGCTTTAAGAAACACACCTGTATAAACTTATTTTGAAAAGCTGAAGAATGTTGACTCGCAGCTTCGCAAAAAAAAAGAGGAAGCTGGTTATGATTGGATGAGAAGGAAGCCGGGCCGTGTCAGGTCACCGGCAGAGCTCCAGTCCTGGCTCTGGTGGCAAGAGCAGATGGGGAATTTATGACTGAAAGTACTTCCATGTTTTCCCATCATGCGTGCACTGGCGCTTCCCACAGAGGCTTGCGGGGGGAACGTGAATCGCATGTTAGTGCCTCGTGAAAGATGAGAGAGTGTTGCAGTGATGGGTTTTGAGCGATACCGTAATATATTCCGCTTGCTTAAACTCATGTAACATCGCGCACCGGGGCAGCTTCTTTACATCCCCCGAACCGATGTTCCATTCAGCCTTCTAACGTTACACCCCTCAGGTATAAGGCAGTATATTTTGTAGATCCAAATCACATCTGCGCTTCTTCCAACATACTGCCTTCCCTATCGAGTTCATTTCAGATAAATGAGGTGCATGTTCTGTGCAGTCAGTGCCTCGCAACGAGTACAGCAGAATCTGGGCTCGATATTCACTCTGAACTCATTTGATGACATCCTGGCCACGATCATGTGTTCTTCTGTGCGTTTTTGGCCCACTGTGCCCTTAGTGTGTATATTTTATAATATCTTATATTTTGTGAAACTTATTTAAGCTACATTTAATCACATATATATCACCATTCTAAAAATATTCCACAGATACGTTAGATCAGTGGTTCTCACTCTTTAATTGATGACTTTAACCCTTTAAGACCGACGGGAGCGCCGGCGCTCCCGTTTGCGTGTCTCTGTTTAAAAGCCGATAGAAACTGAAACCAAATGGCTAGCTCAATAATTATTTTTGCACACAAAACCAGAGACGTTACACGTTCCGATCGAGCCTCCAACATCCTCCTGTTGCGTTGTTTTCACCCTCTAATGAGTCTGCACAAATAGCATAATATGCGTTTTCAAATAAAAACACTAAAACGCATTGCATGTCCTTTGCACACATGTTTTATAGATCTGCGATCTACAGTCACGTCTTCCCATACGCTCATACACGTTCATGCACTATGACCCCAGAGTGTGTCGCATGTTGTGACGTCACAAGATGCGACATTTGACTCCCATTGCTACCTGATAGCTACTCTGATGCGATTTACTTTCGTTATTGTCTTTTTTT
>JARPMJ010009356.1:0-27743 GCA_033366665.1 Phoxinus dragarum | reverse complement strand
GGTTTATCCTCAGGCAAAACCCATCGGCCTCCACAGCAGAAAATATTTCATTAGCAACAATCAGAGGCTTTGGTTCAAACACACCTGAGACAGGTTATTTTCCGCTATTCAGACTTTCAAAAGCCTCCCAGAGTTCCCTCTATGGTGGGATTCCTCAGTGGCTGTACTTCCATTATAAAGACCGCCAGCGAGACCGAGGGTGCAAACCAGCGCTATACTGCTTGCTTTACCTCCTCATCACCTCACGTTGAAAACAGAGCTCATTTTTAAAACATTTTATCCATTTGGCAGATACTTCGTGTCCTAAAACAACGTTAACAACATTTTTCATCCGAACATGCATTCCCTGGCAATCTAACCTGTGACCCTGGCAAGTCTTTACAGCCTAAAAAATATCAAGCTAAAAGCTGTGGAAAGTTTCTTTAGTGCTTCAGTACACCGTTTTTAACATGCATGCACTGCAACTACTGTAAACTAGATCACACTCATTCTTGGAAATTATTAGCGCTCATGATAACTCAAGATCTTAAGCGCTCATATTACGTGACACTAAGGATCTGAGCACCTTTCAAATTAATCGTATACATGCAAACAGCCACACATAAGAACATAATTCATATTTTAAATACACTACTAGTCAAACGTTTGGGGTCTGTAAGTCTATAAGGTCTGTTTTTGCCATTTTTAAAAAGTCTCATATGCTCACCAAGGCTGCATTTATTTGATCAAAAATACATTTTAAACTGTAACTTGAAATATTATTACAATTTTAAAATACCCATTTTCTATTATATTATATATTTTCTCAAATTTAATTTATTCCTGTGATGGCAAAGCTGAATTTTCAGGAGCCATACTCCAGTCTTCAGTGTCACATGGTCCTTCAGGAAGAAAGTTATATATATATATATATATATATATATATATATATATATATATATCTTTATTTTTTATACATTTTGCAAATTTAAAATATTTTGTAAATGTCTTTATAATTATACTTATTGTATCTTTTGATCCATTTAATGCATACTTGCTAAATAAAAGTATGTAAATCTTTAAAAAAAAAAAAGTAAATCTTAATGACCCAAAACTTCGGAGCGGAGTGTTTTATACATGAACTCTTTCCCCCCCAGCGTTTTTGAAAAAAAAGTTGCCGGCCAGCAGCAGCATTTTTTTTAAATCATTTTCACAAAACTTACATGGCCCTCAAAATACTTTGTTGTATGATTATCTGAACATGCAATATATCAAAAGAAAGACCTACTTAAAAAAAACAATAAAAAAAAAAACATTTTATTTTAGCTCAAAGCATTCTTTTTTGTCAACACTTAAATGTGAGTAAGCGGAGAAAATCGAGTTGTTTTCAAAGACTACGTCTGGATGGGATTCAGAAAGATGATCAAAACATAGACCCATTCATCAACCCCCCCCAAAGCTTCACAGTCCTATAGCTCATCCTGGGTTGACATTTCATTCAGTAACACAAGGCAGTTTTGATTTATTTATATGCTGTTTAATGTTCATGATCTCATTATTTTACATATGCATATGATTACACATGATATCGCTTGTTTCTGCTTCTTCTTCGCCTGTGTTTTGATCAGGAGATTCAGTATGATACCTAATAGTATAACAGTGAAAATGGCGGGAAAGAGTTAATAATCTCTCAACAACACAACCCTTGTTTATGCCGAAAAATAAATCGAATTAAGAATTTCTGATGCCTGAAAGTGTCAGGACTGTTAGAGTTGTTGTGTTTACACATTTAAAAAACACAAAAACATTCCCTGACCCAGAGGTCTCTGGAGACGGGCAGCATCTTCCCTCTCAACAGCGTGAAGAAATGTTCTAGTCTGACACTCGCAGTTTTTTGGATGCATCCTAGGTGAAACAATAGGGCACATGACAGATTAATTACTCGCTGATGGTCACAGATTCAATTACAGTGCTTTTTCTGCCTATCACAGACACTTTAGCCAAGAAAATTGAGCTGGTTTTTGGCCTGTCACGATTCAGTTGGAGTCAGAGCTGAGGATTGGTGGATTTTGATGCCTTAAATGCAAAAGGTTTGGGATGTATTTTGGTTTACTTGTCTGAGAAACGCTAGTCACAAGGTGATATGAATGCATTATGTGGGTTTACCTTCAAGTTTACACAGGTTTTTCCTGGCAAAGTAACCGCAGGTGTACAGTACGTCATCACATTAACAATGAACATGTTCTACTGACATTTGACAACCAAAACGTCAAAATACTTTCATCGTATACTTTCATATCTATAGTTTTACCATTTAAATCCCAACAAGCCTCTTTGCTCATTTAAAAGAATGGCTTAAAGTGATAGTTCAACAAAAAAAATGGAATCATACTTGTGCTAATTTTTCTTGTATGGACAAAAAATAAACCACATTTTTCAAAATTTCACATATGTGTGTGTGTGTGTGTACATCTGTATACGGTGCTGATTTCTCTTCGTTCCCTCCACAGTAATCAATCAAACAGAGAGAAAGAAAGAAATTAGTGCACAACTAATGAACCTGAACAGAAAACAAAAGGCAAAATGGATAATAGATGGTCAATATTCACTGCTGAAGAATGGCTCACTTCTTTTCTTTTGGCTTTTTATACAAAACCGAAAAAAAAGAGTAAAAAAAAAGAGTATTTGAAAAAGGAAAGAATGTGTATTGTCACATATTATACTGTGAGTGGTCATCACTGTCCTATCATTTTGGCAGACACACAGCTTCATTCTTGGTCCTGCTCTTTCCACGGAAAAATAACTAATAAAAAATATTCTATTTATCTCTTTTGCCTTAATGAATCTATTATTGCATTATACTGAAGACTATTGTGCACATTCACATCAGTGATGTATGAATTATTCATGAGAAGACATGGCCCTATCCTTTACGGATACTTTTTCAGCCTGGTGACAAATAATAAAATAATAATACTAATAATAATGCAATTATTTCTTCAGTAGTAGTAGTAGTAATAGTATAGATGTGTTTTAATAGAACCTCTAATAAATAAAATGCAGCTAAAACTGCTTCACAGGTATATAAAGTGAATGTTTTAATATTTTTGTTACCAGGGCTTTCACTGTATATGAACTGCAAATTTTTTTTTACCATGTTGTATATTTTATTCTATTTATTTTATGTATGAAGACGTGTAGCTAAAACAGTTGAACATGACTGATGCAAAAACTTGAACTGCAAAGTATGTAGTGGATTCAATCACATGGTAAATCAAAATGTCAAGAGAAATGTTAAAGACTTTGACAACAAAATTGCGGTTTTATGGCTTTTAGAACGTGTCTGTTAGCTTTGAGACCATCTTTTAAAGCAGACAAAATAAACTATATTAGCAAATTTCATGCGCACAGAATGTATTAGTTCTATTCAGAAACGTACCAAAAAATTATGATTCATCTCGTTTGAATTGGCATGTACACATTTTTGTCAAAAAAAGGATTAGAATGACAATGTCTCCTTCCATAATACTGCTAAAAACCATAATCTGCTACAGTCAGACTTGCCTGTCTTCATCTGTCTATTGAAGGTTAATTTTCACCTTCGTGTTTTGTGAGACAGAGTCATTTTCTGTCCAGCTCGTGACGAGGAACTCCAGGGAGACTGGTTCAAAATGAGTCTTTCAAGCCTTCAGTGCTTTTAAGATGCAAAACGCAAGAATTTGCTCTCCTGTCTCTAATATATTTTTCTCATTTCCAGGAAAACTCAGCAAAAATTAAGCACACAAAAAAAAAGCTCAAGAAAATCAGACCTTGAGTATAAAAGAAAGTGTGTAGGTGCACAAATGAGCACTTCTTCATAGACAGAACAAAAGTGGACACACTCCTTCAAGATGAAACCAGTATCGATTTTACATTGCAGGAATCATCACCCCCTGTGGACCCGCAGAGCTGCCGTTCGATCCACACACAGCACGGGAGGGAGACCTCTGAGAACTGACCACTGCTTCACAGAAAAACTTCAACGTCCTTATATCATCCATGCTTCATCTAGTAAAGCATTCTTCAGAGTTGCCTTCATTAGCATTAGACCTGTTGATATGTCCATCCAGCCATCGATCAGTGCGGATTTCACAATCACTTTCACTTCTGACACTTCTAAAACTGAAACTATCTTTTGGTGCCATATAGATCAATCATTTTTAAAACAAATCTGTGATATTTAAATAAAAAAATTACAATATATTAAAGTAGCTGTTTTGTCTGACCTGATCCTAACTTACCAAGGCTGCATTTATACAGTAAAAATCTGTAATATTGTTAAATATAATTACAATTTAACATAAGGGTTTTGTATTTGAATATATTTTAACATGTAATTTATTCCTGTGATGGCACTGCTGCATTTTCAGCATCATTACTCCAGTCTTCAGTGTCACATGATCCTTCAGAAATCATTCTAATATGATAATTTGCTGCTCAAATCAACTTTTCTGTTTTATTATGATCAATATTAAAAAAAACGTTTTTATGACAATTTTAACAATGTAAAAGTCTTTACTGTCACTTTTGGTAAATTTAATGCATCCTTCCTCAATAAAAGTATTTATTTATTCCAAAAAAAAATAAAAATGAATTCTTACTGACCCAAATTTGTGAAACAATATGTGAGAAATCTCTATTAAGATTAAAAAAGTTTTAAACATAAAGAAATAAATGGTTAAATAAATGTTAAAAAAGAGGAAAACTTATAAGACATTAACATGACCTTGCATTAAAATATTTTTTATTTTTACATACAGTATGTCTTATGTCGTTGTATGAGGGACTCCATGTTCAGATCCCATGACCATCCAAATACTGCTAACTTTGTCCCTATGATCTCCCTGTTACTGGACACTTTTGCTTGTGCAATAAATTAATATGAATTTTTATTTTTGGGGTAGACTATTCCTTAAAGCTAGGGTTGGTAATCCTGTTCAGAAACATTTTTTTTTTATTCTGGGTGAAATGGTCCTTCCATTCTCAATACATTTAGTCAATACATTATGTGTTCAGAAAAAGGAATGAAAAAAATCTGACCTCTGTAGCAGCTGTAGGACAGTAAAAACTCTGACCAATCACTGCCATTCGGTGCGAATGTAAAGAACCAATCAGATGCCTTCATGTCTCGTGCCCCGAGCACCACTGCGTGGTCCTAAATCCTAAATTTTAGGATTGGTGATGTCACTAACCCGGGAGGAATGTCGCATAGTCCATACCAGCCGTTACAAGCAAATATCTTCCTTTGTTTTGAACTTTGAGCTTAGAAACTTTGCAGATGTTGTTTATGCTCAAACAGCAACATTACACACTAACTAAAGTCATTATGCCATCCCTTTAAACAGGAGTGGTCAGACATTTCAAACCCCCCCACAATTTGGTCCCCTGCATTCAGTCAAGGAAGTTAAATGAAGCTCATTTCCGAGAATGGCATGTTGCCTGATATGAACTTCCTGCCTGAGGTCTTCATAGCCAAATGTTGGATGTTTTGTTACAAGTACTGGAGAAGTGCTTAATTGCGGCATCTTGAAATAAGCTCACAGTAGCTTGGATGCGCCGGACGGCATTAATAGGACAAGTAATAATCTTCTGTTCTTTGCGAGCTGTCAATCTCCCGCTTAACAATTGTTGCCATGGCGACATGAGGAATTCTCAGTGCAACTCCAGCTGGATATAAGATTGATCAGACTTCACAGATAACACAGGCAGATGGTCTCACAGTTTTCTGAACTGCCGTACATACACGCCTGCTGATCCAAGATCTGTGGCAACAAGGATCAATATCCAACATGGACCACTAATTCAACACTTCTGTTTCCCTCTATCAATTGCAGAATAGAAATGTGAATTACTTTGCTTCTTGACTGAATGTACTGTACCAAAAATGGTAATTCACACATTTGATTATGCAATCCCAATAATACACGACTTCTCCAACTGGATCTGACCACAGAGTGTCAGAATTTTCTGGCTCAGGCTGTGAAATGGATCTTACAAACACAAACCTGTGTTTAGCATTTCTGAAAACCCTGAAATAATTTATGCATTTTTGTCTAAATATCACACACGTTTACCTAGTGCACTATTAAAGAATGAAAATTATGTCAACGTTTACCTACCCTCATAACGTTACGAATACTGTATGTATTATATATTTTTTGAAGGATATCTTGATCGTTCTCATATCAAAGAAAGACTGGTATCATCAAGATCCAAAAATGCCATATAAAAGTAACTTGTGCACCATATTCCAAAATTTTGAGACATTGAAAACCTTAGCTCCCTATGGCACTCTCATGAGAGAAATATCTGAACAAATAGTTCTATTGATAGAGTTTTTTGGGTCATATTTTTCAAAAAGTCCCCTTTTGTGTTGGTTCAACAGAAGAAAGAAAGTCATACAGGTTTTGTAACGCCATGACAGTGAGTAAGTGATGGTAAGTAATCATGGCAGAAAAATACTCATAATTCACCTAGAGACAGCGTAAATGAATTTCTTCCTGTCGTCCCAAGAAGAAAAAACTGAGGAAATATTGGCAACCCACCTGTATTCCAGATGTACTGGCTTCTTTTTGGTGCTTCTGCCACCAGTGGAAGAGACATTAGTGCAACATAAAGGAGAGAAGCCCACAGGGAGAAGATAACGGTAATCTCATGACTCCAGAAATGCCATCTTCTGTCAGCCTGTCGGTATCGAACCTGCAGCAGAAATACACATACGATAGATCGTTACAATAGTCACAATAGTTCTAAAAAGATAAGACATCTTATGTATAGTTGTATGGAAAATTAGATATCAGATACAAAAATACCCCAACCTTCACATTTTAATATTGTTTACGTTACTATGAAGTTTGTTGTGGGTGGTTATTGTGAAGTGGTTGCATACTGGACAAAGTTTGTAACAATTTGGTTGCTAGTCCCTCTTTCAACGCAAGTCTATGGGATCTGCATAGCATCACATAAAAAAGTAATACCACACTCATTTTACAATTTAGGGTAGATTTAATGTCCACTGATGACCATTTTATCAACAATTTTTATCAGAAATATAATATTTTATTAATTAAAGGAAAACATATTATAATCTCACACAAATATTTGTTATATGAAGTTGTCTTGATGTATTTTAAATGACAGTTTTGTGTCTGTTTTTGAAGTGGGTCTTTTTTTCCAAAAACAAATATTGAATTTATTTCTATTTCTAAATGCTTCCGAAAATAGTTTTTTAGACTGAATTTAAAATGAATTTAGGAACATATCTCATGTCTGCAAAAGTTCTGCGACCAGCATGTTATTTTTCTTCGAGGGTGAACATTTTGAACACATTACATTAAGTATTTCCCCCTGATATTTATATACAATAACCTATTGTCAGAGAGAATAGTAACTGACCATCCACTATTTTGGGATTGCTATGGTTTGCAAAGTCTTTTTTTATTATTAAAGGGGTGGTTGATTATGATTTCACTTTTCTAACTTTAGTTAGTGTGTAATGTTTGAGCATAAACAACATCTGCTAAGTTACGACGCTCGTTCAAAGCAAAGGAAGATATTTTCTTTTCAAGAAATAGCTTTTTAAGGACTGACAAACAGCTGGGTTAGTGACATTATCAAGACAGAATATGCTAATCAATGACTAGAAGATAACTACACATAAGCTACATAAATTCATCAACTAACCATTCAGAAATGTTGTCTACATGTTGTTTCTTCTTCTTGAGTCTCTCCATCTTTGACTGACTCCAGTTTGGACATAAAAGGCTAACAGTTTTTGAAAATTGTCAGTGCATGTCTGTGTGAGGTAATCGAAGCTGCTAAGGACAAGAGCTCTTGAAGCTCCGCCCCCTGTGCCGGGAGCAGCAGCTCATTTGCATTTAAAGGGACAGACACAAAATGAGGCGTTTTTGCTCACCCTCAAAAAGTGACAACTCTAACATGCTATATAAAAATATCTGTGGGGTATTTTTAGCTAAAACTTCATACACACTCCCGGGGACATCAGAGATTTATTTTACATCTGGTGAAAAGCGCATTATACCACCCCTTTAAAATACACATTGAAATTGAGGGTTAAACCTGATCAAGAAAATAACATAGTTGGCCAGACAAGACCTGCCAATGAAATGATGAGTCAAAATGGTGAAATCTCCTAAATAATCAGAAACGAAGCAATAATATATAACAATGTATAAAGTCGTTTTAAAAAATCCTTCCTTATAGCACACAACAGAATCTCTATTTTGCGGATTAGTAATGAACTTCCATCCACAGATCCAGATGCGTTTCATTACCTATGTTGGTTTTCAATATTTCTGCATAGAAGTTGTAGCCCAATCAATCAGAGGAAGTGAGAAATCTAGGATCTGCCAGAGAAGAAACCCCTTGGAGACACTGAACACATTTACACAAAAGCTAAACCTGTGAAATCCTCCTCTGTATCTGTTTCTCTCGTTTTATTCTTCTGTCTCTAAGGCACATATAAACACCTTCCTGAGGGGGAATAAATATCCATGCAGTCTCTTGAAGGGAGTTCATTGGCGCTCGTTAGAGCTGACTGGATGAAGCGTGTGCTCTGCTCAAGGAGAACATTTAAAGAGATGAACAGGACACAAAGAGCCATGGCTGATTCCACTCAGCTAAATTACGTCTGCCACATTCCCGCCATGTCAAATCCGTTACTTAGGGGAGAGAAGCAAGGTTGAAAAGAAAAAGGAGGGAAATAGAGAACAGACAGAAGGCGATAAAGAGCAGGAGAGATGGTGACAAAATACTGCAGAGAGATTTTTTTTATGTACCAGTGGATTTTTTTTTTTAGCCGAATGACTAAATTACAGAGACAATAAACTCCAAACTTCACTTAGTAATTGTGGATCTCCACTAAGACATCTCTTTCAGACAAAGCATAGTCAATATAACAAATAACCATCGGTGAGAGGATTCCTCTAAGAGTGGGCCTAAATAAAGTGTGTCTCCATCAGTACCTCAACAAGTTTGTATGGTATTGGATGATAATTTGGAATAGAACAGTATTGTATGGCATACCATGCTATGGTATGGTAAAGTACAGTATAATGTGGAATTATAATAAAAATATAAAAAATAATAATAAAAAAATAAATTAAAAATGATCAAGAAAAATAGTTATAAGATTAAGAGTTTAAAAGAATATTTAAAATAATATTTTCAAAATTATATCTGACACACACACATATATATAATTTATAAATATAATATAATTTTATATTATATTATATATTATTTTTATATTATATTTGGGGTCAAAAGTGATCAAAAGTGAAATAGTAAAGACATATGGGCTGCGTCCGAAATCGAATAGTATGCGAAAAACAGTACGCGAGCAGTATGTCCGAATTCATAGAATTCGAAAAACAGTACGCGAAAAGTACCCGCTACCGGATTTGCCTACTACTTCCGGCAGGATTCTGAGATGGACACTTTACTATCCCATGATGCCACGGGGAGAGGAGTTGTTCATGGCGGAAACTGTAAGTACTTTTTACTTTTTAATGTTACAAAAAAATATATATTTCAAATAAATGCTGTTCTTTTGAACTTTCTATTCATCAAAAAATACTTAAAAAAATTTATTACAGTTTTTTTTTAAAGTATTAAACAGCACAACCATTTTCAACATTGATAATAATAACAGTATCTTGAGCATCAAATCGGCATAATGACTTCTGGAGGATCATGTGACACTGAAGACTGGAGTAATGATGTCACACTTTTCATTAAACCTTATTTTAAACTGCTGTTATTTCTCAAAATTACTCTTTCTTTTACTGTATTATTTGACTGCATTACAGTTCCATATCACTTCGCGTTGTTAACTGTAATAACGGAAGATAGGATGCAATTCATAACAAGAAAAAACAAGCCTGAGAAGCTGGGCACCTCTTCGGCAAATATATACAAAATGATGATGTGACATCCAATCACTAAAGTTTTAAGTTGAAAAGTGTGTATATAACTTTATATCAACATTTAAAAACAAGCACACCCCTGATTTTACTGAAGGTTCACTGGCTGCAATAGTCCTAAACAGCTTTTATTTCTGTGTCCAAGACTCTTTACTAGCCTCATGTTTGTTACTACTCAGCTCCATTACTTCCCACTGCATTTCCCCTGATGTTTCTGACAGATAATTCCTCTTCTTTCTCCACATCTGTCTCTTCCCTTTGCCATAATCCCCATATCACTCCAATTCCCATCCAGAAATGTAAATCACATTCCATTCAGCATAACACTGACTGGATCCGCATCAATGTTTGGTTAGCTGCCTTGGCTTTGTCATTCAGTTTGAAAGGCCTGTCACAACTAAAGTGAGCTTTGAGACACAGTTCTGCGCTCCTTTCCTCCAAGTGCTGTTATCTTAGAATTCCCTGCTCGTTCCATCGTGAGACTGTAGATTGACGCATAGCATTAAACATGTCTGTTAGCGCTGACCGGAGACTGGAGAGTAATTACAAAGCTAATCAGTTTCGACAGGGCTCCATTCACAGCACACACACACACACACACACACACACACACACACACACACACACACACACACACACACACACACACACACACACACACACACACACACATAGAGTAGAAGTAGCGATCTGCAAATGACTGCCTGATTAAAATACAAATTTTTCAAGAAGGGCGGACTGATTTGAGGAATTGCGGGACTCAAGTATTCACTGAAAAGTTTAATTAAATAGTTTGTTTGGCTGATTAAATGGGTGCATCCTTTTCATTAAACCTAGAAATCTTCAGCTCTGTTTTGAGGGTCAAGAGGGTGTAAAGAAAAGAATAATGAACAAATTTATCTTAATCTCCCGCAAACAGGCATCATTAAGGCCCATGGGAAACAACAATTCCCCCCTTCCTAATATAAGAAGTCTATTCCAGGCAGCAATATATATGCATGCATTTAGAAGTCTTTTTTGCAGCTTTAATCATAGCAATAACAAGCACATTAATTTCCACGGCAATTTTCAGCTGGGTTTGCAAGTTGTCTCAACCTCTTGAAATCACTTTTCACCCGCTAGAAGTGCAATGACATTTTCATAATGCCAGCCTTGGAATGCCTTCTCATTTAAAACATTTACCTCCCGTTAAGATGCACCATTCCTTTGTAACGTCTCCCGTGCTTGAGCTTCAGAGTTGACTCAAATGTTCACGCTTCAGGTGTGGAGGAAACCCAAGTTAAATGCCAACACGACTCACCTCTGTTTAACCTTTACTTCAACAGTATTGTAGTAATTAACCTGGAGGACAACTGAGCTAATCTTGCGTTATCGCAGATGTTGTCTCTTTATCTTATGCTTTTTTCTCTATCGGGATAATTACGTAACGAGTAAACGCTTTGGTTATAATGAAGAGACTCAAGATAGCAACTTCTAAAAGATCTTTCAAGCTTGGCATTTAACAATGCTCTTTCACACAATGCATCCACATATGTTTTGAATTTAAGATTTTGTTGCACAAGGTTAATGATATAGGTTTTAGTCCGAAAAACAAATGTCCATGATATTTTCAAATGTGCTGTTTATGCAATTGTACAGAATGTCCAGATCAGTTTGGAATTTTCACAATTAGTCGTAAGATCAAAAGTTTGGGGTTGATTTTTTTTATGTTTTTGAAAGAATGATCCAAAAAAAGAACAGAAATATTGTGAAATATTATTACTATTTAAAATGAACTGTTTTCCATTTTAATTTATTTTAAAAATAATTTTATTCCTGTCATGCCAAGCTGGATTTTTAGTAGCCATTACTCCAGTTTTCTTCTTATTATTAGGGCCCAAGCCTTGAAAAGGCGAAGGCCCTATTGTTTTTCTAAGGATTATTATTCTTCTTTATTATTATTATCATTATTATTATTATTATTTTACTACCTTTTGGGCACTTTTGGGGGCCTTAACGTGCTCAAAAACTCTTGAAACTTTGCACAAATGTCAGAACCTGGGCGTGGCAGCTGAAGCTGGGACCCGGGCGTGGCAGGGGGGCTCGCCAGCGCCCCCTGGAATGGGATTCAAAAACATGTCCATATCTCAAACACGCTTGCCTGTAATAATATGAAACTCGGTACACATATAGATCTCATCGGGGGCCGAACAACTTTCGTGCTCTAAGTTTTACGCCAGTCCAACAGGAAGTCGGTTATTATGGGTTGTATGGAAACGCATGTTCTAGCATTTGAAACACTTCTCCTAGAGAATTCATCGGATGACCACGAAACTCGGTCAGCATGAAGTCAAGACATGGAGGATGATAAATTGCGAGGGGATTTTTGATATCTCGAACGGTTTGGCCGTGGCGAGGGAAACAAATTTATGGCGAATATTGGAAACAGGAAGTGTGTTATAACATCCTCATACATTAATTGATCTTGATGAAAACTTCAGCAGTGTGTTCGCTGTAAGAGGCCGATCACATGGATGTGACTATTGTGAGTCAAAGTTATAGCGCCACCAACTGACAGCAGGAAGTGTGTCACTTTCAAAATGCTTTGAAATCACCCTCTTATTTTTACCGATTTGCTTCAAACTTCATCTGTATAATGTAAACACACGACAGATGTAGACCTGTGAAAGGATTATTGATATCTTAAATACTGTTGCCATGGCAACGCATCAAACTTTAATATTCTTTTTTAAAGTTTTCGAGACTCTTAGCATACTTGAAATTGCATGAAACTCGACAGACACTTTACATTTATTGCCTAGTACACTAGTGCAAAGTTTCAGAAACGGGCGTGGTAAGGGGCTCAGTAGCGCCACCTTTAGTCAAAAATGGGGTATTAGTTTTACCTACAGTAACAAAAATCGGTATCTATATTTATCTCCACGAGCCGGACAACTTTCTAATTTACAGTCATTAGCTCCGACCAACAGGAAGTCAGATATTTTGGTTTGAATGTGATTTGATCACACACAGACAGCCCCCCCTTTTCTGTGTGTGTTTGGAGGGGAGCAGAAAGACTCACACTGATACAAGCTCTAAAGCAGACTTCTTCTCGACAGTCAAAGCGGAGTTACGTTATTGCCCGTCGTGCACAGGAACCCGAAAGGCAACGGGGGGTGGCGGCTTTTTATATATATATATATATATATATATATATATATTTTTTTTTTTTTTTAATTATTATCAATGTTGAAAACAGTTGTGCTGCTTAATATTTTTGAGGAAACCTTGATACTTTTTTTCAGGATTCTTTGATGAAAAAGTTCAAGTTTAAAAGAACGTAATTTATAACATTATAAATATTTACTGTTTTGATTTAATGCATCCTTGATAAGTTATTGTTTTACTCGGCCACACTTTAGTCAATTGTCACTAACTAGTTGCTTATTAGCATGCATATTACTAGGAATGGCTGTTTATTAGTACATAAAGCACATATTAATGCCTTATTCTGCATGACCATATTCTACACCCCTTAATCTTACCCAATACCTAAACTTAACTACCTTACTAACTATAAGCAGTAATTTGGAGTTTACTGACACAAAAGTCATAGTTAGTTTAGTTAATGAGAATTGGACCCTGATCTAAAGTGTGCCCAAAAACTATTTTGAATAATAGTGTAAATTAAATAAATTACATAATAATAAATATATATTTATTATTTTTTTTTTTACTGCATTACTAACACATGCAGAACATACTGCATGTGTAATAGAACTGGATAGTGAGGAGAGTATATCCCAGCTGTCTCCAAATAGTGTGTACACATTAGAAAACAGACACACCAGAGTCAATGTCAACTACATTAGGTAATTACTTTAGTGTCAATGTTAATCCACATGTCACAGAGTGTGCAATTTTCCTTTAATTCGGTGTGTGCGTTCATAAATATGTGCATCCATTTCCTGTTTCATCTTGTAAAAAGAGTCTCTGGGAGACCGTGGCATGAGTCATTACTGGCTGGATCAGGTAACGGTCTTGACGGCACACTGTATGCAGTGCTCGGTGACAAACTGACCTTCCCTGCTGCTGAGTCAATTACACTTCAATTAGGACACAGACCCTGCTGTGGACCCGAGCTCTGCAGCAGAAAGCATATGGCAGCTATGGCCAAACCAGCTCTAGCTCAGCTGGAAACGGTCGCAAAAACACTTATGAACCCGAGTGGAAATGAAAGAATCAATAAAACGTACTTTATATAGGGTTCAAGTGAGAGCTGTTCGCAGCTACTGGATTGAACATCTGTTCTTGTAATTTCCTTGGTGGCTGGAGACAGCTAGGTGTAGACCTTTAATTGGTAAAGTGTATGAAAAATTGAGTGATTTCAATTACAGATACATGCGAGGGCTTTGAGATTGGCTTTCAGGCTTCAATACAGTCCACTACATATAAATAAATAAAAAGGGTCAAAAATTTGCATTCTCAGGCACCAAATTTAGCGAATATTAAAACTGTTCTGACTGAGTCTGACACTGATGTAAACCATTTATAAATCGAAAAAATAAAATGAAATTAAAAATAACGTACCAGACCAAACAAGTGTTTAAACCACCAACATAAACATATGAGCAACACAATCATGTATCAGTTTCAGTAGAGATCTCATATATGATGCTGCGAGTCACATGGTAACATTCACTGGAGAAAACAGTGGAAAAATTGCATTGCCTGAGGGAAGAAAATATTGCTTTAATATTAAAAATGATGTAAAATACAATTTTGTGGCCAGTAAGGAAGATTTATGGCAAGTAAATTTACCATTGGCCATGCAGTGCAGCAAAAATCTAATATTGGACCTTGTTCAAGTGCATCAGAAACTATGCCTTCTTCTCCTAGCTGAGATGAAACTGAGCAAACTGCCATGTTGAGGACCTCTCAGTGACAGCATCAGTCATTCAATAAAACAACATTGGACAAACAGCAAAGACTTACTGCTGCAGAACTGAAGAGACAGATGAAGAGAGAGAGAGAGAGAGAGAGAGAGAGAGAGAGAGAGAGTCTATTAGTCTTTGAGCTAATTTTCCACACAGATTGAAATACAGTTTTCATGTGTGCCACACTAATGAGAGATTCTGCATAAAAAACAGACCGGGAAGTGGGTTTCAAAGTGATTCACTTAAAGCAAACTCAACATGTTTTTGAGTTGTCTTTGATTGTCTTTTCTTTCATCTTCATAGTCCCATTGTGATTGTTAGCCGCGAGGCTGCAAACTGGGCTCAGGATCTTTGAGAGCTGGAGTCACTGTCTCAACTCTCATTTGAAACAACAGAGAGAAACTCTCAGACAAATGTCGACACTTTAAACTTGTTTTTATAAAGCTTTCTTCTTTTATCTGTGAACGCTGCGGGTTTATGAAAGATTAGACAGTGCGTTACTGATAGATTTGGAAGCGGTCCTTCTGATCGTAGTGACAGGTACAGGAAACAAGGTTTCTACATGCTCAGGAATACAATGAAATAAAAAAATAAAAAAAATATGGTTACAGGCCTACCAGAATATTAGCAGCTCATGTGATGTCTGATTAATCCCATTGAAATAGTACATTGGGTTGTCTGAAGTCACTAGGTTGCTTCTAAAAATCATCAGTGTGTGCCGCTGTGGACAAGCTATCTCTGCCAAACTTCAGATGCTTTAGACACTTTGAAGGGCCGGACACGGCCAGCTGCTGTCAGTCCTTTGATGTCTTTATAGCATCACTGTAGGATTATCTCTGAAGTTCTCAGACTCTAGCACAACTTCACTAGTTTCACAAAGTCCTGGACCCCTTCATCGGAAGTTCCACAGCTTTGAGATCAAACAGCTGAATACTGGTGTCTGGCTAGTAACATTCAATCAGAATGATAAAAAATACAACTTTATTATAGGACAGCGTAAACTTGTAAATGTGTATGTTCCATTCAATCCATCATCAATCTTACGAAAAACATATTGTGCAAAAAAATTTACCTTGAGGGGTACAACCACTTGTCATTGGTGTACCCCGAAAAGGTACCCTTCTGTACCTTATCTACCCCTAAAAGGTGCATATGGTACCTGCTCTGCATGGGAAGTGACTTGAGCAATGTGAAGCAACAAAATTGCTTCCATTATAATCAAGAAAACTGTCTATTCTGCAAGCAGAAAAACATATATTTACTGCATGCAAAGAGTGAAAAATTGGGTGTTTTTAAAAAACATCTTAAGGTGCTAATATGCAGCTAAAATGGACACTTTCTACACACTATGGTGTAATTACAAAACAAATAAACATTACTTTCACAGCTTCCAAAAATTAATTATCTAATTATGTTGTATTAAAAGGTCACATCTCTGCGTCTACAAGTTTCAATACATTTTCAATAAAGAATTTTTATTTTGAAAATTATGAAAAGTGGATAAATCTACCAGTGCATCTTACACTGTAAATAATAATAATAAAAAAACCTGTTAATTGATGCACAGTTATGTACAGTGAAAACAAGTTAAATGTTTAAAATCACATTATATGTAATTTTACTGTAAAATACTGTCAAATTCATGTTTTTTGCAAATATAAACTATGAATTAACATAATTTACAGTGAAAAACAGTAAAAGAACATTCAAAGAAGGAATCTATTTAACTGATTTAAAAGTTATAGTAGTTTGGTATATTAACATTATATCACTTAATTAAATATATTGTTATAAGCTATAAAATATATAGGCACCATTATGTGATCCTGTAATACCTTAAACATCATCGTATTTTTTGTGGTGAATTTAAGGCAACCACAGCTGCTTGTTTATACCGCAAATTGAACAATATTTTTTTTCAGTGAGGAATCAACTGAAGCAAACAGAAATGTTGAACACACTGCACTGCTTTAGATGTGTCTGTCTACTGTAAATTCTCACTCAACAACAATTTATTTTTTGCACAGCAGATGCTGAGACTTTCTCATACGATGCCTGATACCAGGAACCTTCAAGTGTGCAGTAAATCAAATCAGTGATCAAATTAACCAAGAGGCTGGAGAAGCACAAACTATAATGCTTGACCATGGGCTTCAGTTCCCTGACTGCACTTTAACTCGTCTTTACAGCAAACACAGGTTTATTTTTCTCACATGAAGCTTGTACCTGTAATGAAAGTGGTAGCATATTCAAGATATTCTTTTATCAGGGTTCCCTGAGAATCAAAACCACAACCATTGTTAGCAAAACGCTACAAGAACATAACCTTTTTCATTGCTACTTTCTGTAATGAGGAACAAAATTATGTCCAGAAAGCTTGCAACTATCACCGCTTTTCTTCAAAATGCTAATTTAAGGTGCTTTCACACTAGTACATTTGGTGCGCACATGGGTTTGATTGAAGTCAAGTGTTCGTTTGGATGATGTTAACGCTGTTTTCCGAACTCTGGTGCACACCTGCGAACCGAACTGTTCATGTAAACTGCCATATATATGGTTCACTGCTGATATGAACGCAATCATACTAAATCGTGAATGTGAGTGAACCACTATTGATTATGTATGATTCAAAAAATTTAGATTCTCACTCCCGCGTTCTTTAGAGAATTTGTGGCATTTGCGGCAGAGAGACGAAAGTGCCATTATGCGCTGACGCTTTGGAAAGTAGAATAACAAAAGTGTAAAAAATAATTTGAACAGAGGGGGAAGGGGAGGTACGGATGGTAATCGACCGCTGGTACAGACAAATAAATCGAACCAAGTGTGAAAGCACACTTGTAGTTTGGTTCTCTTGGATCATTTTGGTCCAGACCAACAACAACATCAAAAAAGACTCTAGGGGTGTGTTCACACTCGGCGTGTTTGGTTCAATTAAAACAAACCCTGGTGCGATTGCTCTGTTAGTGCAGTTAATTTGAATAAGTGTGAATGCTGCCAACCGAACCCTGGTGCACACCAAACAAGTGGACCGAGACTCCTGAAAGGATCTGCTCGGTCCGCTTCCAAATGAACTCTGGTGCAGTTCGAATTAAATATAAATGCAACACGGACCAAGGATAGGTAAACAAACCAAAAACAGGAAGATGAGACCCTAAAAAGGACAGAATGCTCAAGCAAAGTTTTTTCTCGACATAGTTGCGATGTTGTCCACCACATTTTATAAGCTCTTCATGAGCTCTCAGCTGGTCGAAATACCATAATATACAGACTACGAACATACAGCGGGCAAGTTTGGCTAGCACACAGCATTGTTTTGGATGTTCAGCAAGTTCTGTCTCAAGGCAATATGTCACAAAAGCCGACCAATCAGGTTGTGATATCAATGCCAATCTAAATGCTAAGCGGACCAGGACTAAATGGTTTTTTTTTGTTGGTCCAGATCAACTGAACCAAGCGAACCGAACTGCTGTGTGAATACACCCCAATACATTTAAGACCAAACTGAAAGATACAAAAAAAAAAACGTTTTTGATAACAGAGTAATCACACCAGGGTTTGTTTTAACCGAACCAAACCTGCCAAGTGTGAACACACCCTTAGGACCCTATTTTAACGATCTGAAACGCAAGTATCAAATGTGAAACGCAAGTAACTTTGTGGGCACTTCTCGGGCGCTGTTGCTATTATACCGGCGGGATAAATGACTCTTGCGCCCAACGCAAATCTAAAATGGGTTGGTCTGAAGTAGCTTCATTATTCATAGGTGTGGTTTGGGCGTAACGTGCAATAAACCAATCAGAGCGTCTTATCACATTCCCTTTAAGAGCATGCGCGCTTGTTCCATGGCGGATTGCTATTATAATGGCGGATTTACCATGCGCACGATGGTAAAGGTGATTTCGCAGTCTTCAGAATTTTGGTTCTTGATGGACAACCCACTTTGTCAGATGTCCTTTGTGTCTTGCCACTATTAAACTGGTTTGATCCATCATTACTACAATTAGCCTGAGCAATTTAGGTAAATGTGTAAGCTAGATTTATGCCAATTTTTTCACATCTTCATGGACACCACAATGATTTCCCTTTATGTGGTAATATTTCTCCTTGTAATTATGTTTGGTTTGCAAAAATGGAAACTGCTGCGTCTGTGTAGATGAGAGAAGCAAAGTGTGCGTTGTGCACACGCTATTATGGCCAAGGATGCGCCCTTAAAATAGCATCTAAATAAATCGCCACTGACTTTAGATCTTTTCTAAACACGCCTCCTCTTTTCGTTCATTCCCTAATTTACCGACGTGCGTCAGTGGAGAGAAAAGTCCGTTGTGCGTTGGGTGCAAAATAGGAATGATATGCGTTGGTGTACAAAGTCAATTGCGCTGGGTGCAAGATAGGGCCAATATAGTCTTTATCCAGATATTACTCTTTTTTTAAATCTGCGGACTGACTTTGATAGTCTAAGTTCCTGTTGTTGATCCACAGAATCAGTCAAGCCTTTTGTCGAATAAATTAAATTTTTATCCATTAATATGAAAAAAAGCTAGAAGACCACATAATTTGCTCTGCAAAATACAAACAGGTTCACTATACAGATTTTGTGAAATTAGAGCTGGAATTCTGACGTTTTGGTAATGTTCCACATTCAGGGTCTGTGTAAACCCATACAGAAGGCTTGTATTGTGTGTTTTGTGTGGTGAAGGGTATAATCTTAGTTGCATGGGTCATGTTTTTGGCAGGCGCAGTTTACAGAGGTCTGTGCCTGTTTGGATTATTTAGAGCATTTCTAGCTGCACCACAATGACCACTTGGCCTCTGCTTAGTGAGATGCTGAGGACGACCCAACAGCATTAATTATTCAATCACAGGCTTTTCATAATTAAACTGGAGAAGCAGTCTCCGTTGAGTTTGGGGAGTTTTTATGTCAAATCTATGTGTGTATGAGCGTATGCTTTGGTTTACACTGGATCCCCTGCGGGCTGAGCGTCGTAATGAGGTTAATTAGCAGATTTAAAGATATGATACAGACAGACATGCGTGTGAATAGCAATGAGTGCTCCGGCACTCCATGTTTGGATTGATTTCCGCGGAGAGGAAACAACACACAGTCGTGCTCGCGCTCACAAACATGCGTGCACAGACACTTTAGTCTCTCTCATACACCCATTTCAAATAGGAATGTACAAAACTTCACCTGACTCTTCTTCCCAGATTAAATCAATGCTTTTCCCAGAGGAGAAATTATGTTTGGAAAAGTCTCTGAAATATAACCTTAATTATAATTACATCCCTTAATTATTGAATGGAATAACCCAAGCGATGAGCCAGAGGTGTTCACAACATGGAAACACATTCGACATTTAGTCCAACAGCACAGTTTAAATATTTTCTGGACAAAAACAGCATAAATGCTTCCTCTGAGATCAAAAATAAAAAACAGTGTGCATATGTTAGGTACTGTGCCTGCCCCCCTTTTTTAAATGCAATTAACATAATATCCACAGAAAAACTTTGATTAATAAGTGCCCCCAAATACTGTACCCATTCATATAACAATAGCATTAATTATGAATCATGCAATGGGCTTTAACTCTCTCAACACTCACAACACACTCCAGTTCACAGCACACTCATTCAATCTTCTGTCACTAATGTGCACTTGTAACACAGGAATCACATGTTCACGTCACAAATGCACACTGCACTGTTCTCTCACAATGGATCTGAACAAAGCACCGATGGGCCCATTCCAAATTCATGACCCTCTGAGCCATAAAATGGACGCACAAATATTTTATGGCTTTATATGGACACACACACACACACGCACATCAATCACAACATAGATCTGTCAAAGTGACAGCAAGATTCCAGACGGTGTGAAAAGAAAGGGAAGTGACAAAGGAAGAATGGAGCACAAAGGGAGACATGAAAAAAAGAAGGACATAGGACAAAAATTAAACATATTGAACAAAATGTAAAAAGTTGAGAAGTTGAAAGTGTGATAGAAGGAAAGTCAGACAGACAGACAGACAGACAGATAGATAGATAGATAGATAGATAGATAGATAGATAGATAGATAGATAGATAGATAGATAGATAGATAGATAGATAGATAGATAGATAGATAGATAGACAGACAGACAGACAGACAGGCAGGCAGTTAAACTTTTGCTAGGTAGATAGACAGACGGATAGGTTGACAGACAGATGGATAGATAGACAGATAGTTGGAAAGAGAGAGGGGATATTAAGAGATAAGAAATTAGTTTGAGAGGTGAAACTGAAAATTAGAGCCATTAGCAGCCCATCTGTGAGACCACAGGTAAGCCTTAGCCTGTCTCAACCTTAGTGGAAAATTCAATTAAAAGTGGGGCAGGAAAAGACAGCACCATATGTCTCATGCTCAGATGAGTTCTCTTTACAATTCAGGATGAAGTCATGTGACACACCAACTCTTGTAAGCACAACACATGCTTTTAACTTTTGTTTAACACTTAAATAACACGAAGAGACATTGGCGGATTGCCATCAAGGTCACATTGCCCACGTAGATTCCCATAAATGTCTTCTTTTTGTCACTTTCTTCTTTGTTCTCAAAGGAGGGATGCTTTATCGGCTCACTAAATTAGTCTATTGACTGCCTGATGCGCTTGATAGAAACTTCATGACTGCCTAAAACAACCTGCGACTGGAATAGTTCATTGTCATATAAAGCACAAATGAGATCTCTTCAATAGTCAATTATTTATCCTAGACAGCACTGAGAGCAAATGGGAGTTTTGTAATCTGAGCCAACATGAACTAACAATGAACAGTTGTATTTGTATTAACAAAGATTAATAAAAACTGTAACAAATGCATTGCTTATTAGTTGATGTTAGTTAAAGCAATGCTAAATGGGACCTTATTTTAAAGTAATACCAAAATAATGACTGTTTTTAAACAACATTCCATGAACACTCAAACAGATAGTCCCGCCCCCAAACATACCCCATTGGTTGACTCAATGTCAACAGTGTTTACAAAAGAAAGCAACCTACATATTGCCTACTCTATACATTAATCTGGAACAAGAAACAACATTTTAACATCTTATTTTAGATACAATAATTTTATATTAAAAGAAAATTAGGAAAATTACATCACCTTTTAATTTACTGTGAGACCACATTAATCTCACATAAGTCTTCTCTAGAGTTTCAGAAGACATCTCAACAATGTTCTCAGAGGATACCAATCTCTGCAATCAAATGTCAGAGATCTCAATATAACTCAAACATTTTTCATCAAAATCTACCAAGAGCAACTTATTAGAGCTATGCAGCCTACATTAATTTCATAACTCTTACAACAGTCCATGACAATACTTTTCTCATTTGTGGAGGTTTTCATTTTTTCCTAAAGCATCTTAAAACAAATTGATACCTGAATCATGATAACTATAACTGATATAAAAGAGCAGCCTTTGAGCAGTAAAATTAGAAATGTACAGTAAAACAAAGTCTCACTAAAAAGATTGGTCATCAATCAAAGTCATCTAAATACGCGCAGGGTCTTTTACTTCTCAGACACACACACTGAGCCTTACCTGTCCTCCAGCGTCCTGTGAGTTCTCCAGCCGGTGAGATGATGTGAGCAGCAGAACAGAAGTGATAAAGGAGGAGGACAGGGAGGTGAAGGAGGAAAGGAGAGAAAGGAGGATGGAGAAAAAGTGTCAAATGATGAGGAAGAGAAAAGAGAGAGCGAGAGAATGACTGATTAATGTGCGTGAAAGACAGATCGAGAATATTATCCCAGTGGGAAGCCCTTGCAGAAGATAAAGTGGCAAAGAGGAGAGACAGAGAGGTGGGATTGTGTGTGGTGTGCGGACACTGGCAGCACTAGCTATCTCTCTCTCTCTCTCTCTCTCTCTCTCTCTCTCTCATTCGCTGGCTCACTCTCTCTCTCCATCACTCTGCCAACACTCAACTCCCCCGCCAGCCCTTCCTCTATCTCATTGTCAAATAATGGATTGCCATTCAAAGCAAATCAGACCGGACTCTAAAGAGTTTAACCTGGTGATAATCTCATACATTTCATCAGATCACAAACATTTCTTGTTAGAATTTGTAAAAAACATTATAATCTCCTTTGCCTTAATAATCACAATTTTGAGATTTCATGCATCGTCAGTGGTGCTTTCTAAGTCAAGTATTGCTCATAGTTTGGGATTCAGGGTGTTTAATCATAAGGATTACTCATCCTGAAATGTTTATGCCATAAAAATGAACGATTGTGTGGCTATCATACATATGATCTTTGCTAAAGCTAAAAAATTGCACTGGAGGATCCTCTAGAGACCAGAATTTCAGAGACTTTCCAACCACCTAACAACCCATAGCTAATTTCGAAACCTTTAAAAATGTCAATGGTTCACAGAGGCAATCTTTTGAAGCTTGTTTCTACCATGCATGGAATATAAAAATAATAGAACGATAGACAGAACTATAGAATGATAGACAGATAAAATGACAGACAGATGGATGGATGGATGGATGGATGGATGGATGGATGGATGGATGGATGGATGGATGGATGGATGGATGGATAGGTAAAACATTGTCTGGTGTGTATGTGGCTCTGGCCACCTGTGCGTTTGAGAGTAAGTGTGTTATTGGAAGTGCAAATGAAGAACAAACTATTCACAGAGAACTCCGCATCTCTTTCAATGCATATAGACTTCTCTGTGTCATTGAGACCTGAGCCATTCACAGTTCATTGATCTCCTATCCTGCTCAAAGCCTCGCAGCCCTCTATGAGTGGGGTATTACACACTTCTTTTCATGTCTTTAGAGTTGCATTTTTACACCTCTCGTAGGTAATTTGAAATGTCAAAAGTAAATCCCTTTCAGATATTCACAGCATTCAGCATGGAAACATTTGCCCTTTTAATAAAAATATAAATAAGTGATATAGATTTGTAGATTGATTCGAGATCTGTCAGTCTGTCTGTTTGTCCATCCATCCATCCATCCATCCATCCATCCATCCATCCATCCATCCATCCATCCATCCATCCATCCATCCATCCATCCCCCTCTCTCTCTCTTTCTCTCTCTCTCTCTCGCTTTGCTTATGCTCATACACTGTGTTCTTGGCAACGTGAGGTGTAAATATTTGCTATTGACATGACTCAGTTTGATTATGATTCTTTATGAAATTATGTAATGAATCATGTTCAGTTCATCTGGTTGAATTGTATTTGAATATGTTGAAATGATTTGTAATAATTCGTTTTCCAAAATATGTTGAAAACACAAATTGGAAAAAAACACTGGGAGGGACAAATTACACTATAATGGAAAATTAACTCAAACAATACACCAGCTTTTACATTCAAAGGCCCAATATGTATTTTTATTTTGTATTGTTATTATATATATTTTGAATATGAAATGAATATATAAACAATTGGGTATTCTTACAAATACTTCAGACTAAAGGGCAAAACCTGAGGCCCAAACATTTTTTATGTTTAAAAGAGACACAATATCCAGTAACAGCTTTCTGTCTACAAGATTATAGCTTAGAAAGCATCACAGAAAGATTAGACACGGCTGCTCTTTATCCAGCACATTAATAAACACTGGTGCTCTCTCTCTCTCTCTCTGAAGCAGCCAATCAACTGCTGTTGTTTATCACCTTGACCGACTGTTGCTGAAGATGCAAATCATGACAATCTTTTTGTGAACTGCTTACAATGCACATATCACCGTAAATAGGTACCAATAAGCAAATGTTTTGGTAAAAATCCCAAAACATTAATACTAGGCTCTAGTATATATTATACACACATGTAGATAGACAGACAGACAGACAGACAGACAGATAGACAGATAGATAGATAGATAGATAGATAGATAGATAGATAGATAGATAGATAGATAGATAGATAGATAGATAGATAGATAGATAGATAGATAGATAGATAGATAGATAGATAGATAGATAGATAGATACACTCTAAAAAATGCTGGGTTGTTTCAACCCAATTTTGGGTAAAATATGGACAAACCCAGCTTTTGGGTTACATTTTTACATTACATTTTTAACCCAACATTTGGGTTTGTCCATATTTTACCCAAAATTGGGTTGAAACAACCCAGCATTTTTTAGAGTGTAGATAGATAGATAAACAGCATTAGTTAAGGTCACTAATGACTCGTTAATCGCTTCTGCTGTCTTTCTATTTTGATTCCTCTTGATCTCAGTGCCACTTTCGACACTGTTGACCACTCAATTTTACTTACTAGGCTTTGGTGTTTCTGATACTGCATTAAGCTGGTTTAAGTCCTATTTGTCGAAAGCAGTTTGTCGCTATGGGTGGTTGCATGTCTGCTAGTGTGGTGAAGTCTGGTGTTCCTCAGGGATCAATCTTGGGCCCTTTGTTTTTTAGCATCTTCATCTTTCCTCTCGATCAACTTTTAAGATCACTTGGTCTCAACTTTCACTTTTATGCAGATGACACCCAGGTTTATATACATTCAAAACTTGATTTTAATGTGCCTGTGTCTTTTCTTTCTCAATGTATTTCGGAGATTAAAAAATGGATGTCTGGAAATTCCACCAAAGGTGGTTCACCCCACCAGTAAGGCTCTTTAAGTATATAGCTCTACACTGACATTTTTTTAAGTATATAGCTCTACACTGACATTTTTTTTTAAAATAAAAAAAATTGGGGGTGATATTTGTTCCTCATGTTCAGAACATTGTCAAAACATGTTTTGTTTTTTTTCATCTTAAAAATATTGCCAGATTGTGTCACATGTCATTCCTGGTGGCTGAAAAGTTAATTAACATCTTTGTATTTTCACGCATTTATCATTGCAATGCTTTGCTGGCAGGGGTTTCAAAAGCTACCCTAAATAAATTACAGTTGGTTCCAAAAAAACCTGTCTGGAAACAGGACAAGGGATCACATCTCCTGTCTTGGAGTCTTTACACTGGCTCTCTGGCAGATTCCGTGCTGATTTTAACATTCTCATGCTTACATTGTTTTTTGGCCCTGCATGGATTGGCACCTCATTATCTCTCTGAGCTTTTAACCGCTTGCCCACCAGTGCGGGGTCTCCACTCGGAAGCTGGCCTTTTAATTGTTCTGCTTACTCGCTTAAAATCTATGGGCTTTTTCATCAATTTGCTCCAAAACTTTGGAATTCTCTGCTTGCTGCGATTAGGCAAGCATAATACCTTAGTGTTTTTAAATAGTCCCTTAAAGCTTATTTTTAAGGGTAGGCTACCTTTTATCTGATTTGAAATTATTATATTTGTCTATTAGTTGAACTTTTGATATTATGCTTTTATTTGGTATTTTTCCTTTGTCTGTATTTCACTTTCATTAATGCATTGTTTGTATAATTGTATGTTTTATTGGATCTTATTCTTGATAAAGCGCTTAAAGATACTTTTAAAGGCGCTATAGAAAATAAAGATAGATATATAGATAGATAGATAGATAGATAGATAGATAGATAGATAGATAGATAGATAGATAGATAGATAGATAGATAGATAGATAGATAGATAGATAGATAGATAGATAGATAGATAGATAGATAGATAGATAATATTATAATTTCTGGTTACTTTCAACCTAGATACATCTTTGTGACTAAATCTTAATGATGTATTGATGTTTCAACTCACCTATAGTTCACAGCAGGTGTACCCACATGATGTGTATTTCCTCACATTAACTGTGTTCCAAGTTATTTTTATCTTCATTTTTGCAACAGTGCCCTCGTGTGGTGGATAGGTGGCATAATACATTTTCAAAACGTAACTTTTTACAATTCATGTTGAACGATATCTCTGTGTAGAACTGTCTTTCCTATTCAATTAAGGCTGGAGTAGTTTACTGAACCGTGGGCTGAGGATTCTTACTTTGAATTAATGGAGTTTATGTCTGTCCCGCATCAATTGCCATATAAGTCCCTGTTTGATAGAAAGCGCTAAACAGTGTTGACGTCAGAGAAGTGTGTAGCTCATTTCTATCCTGTACTCTAGCCTGCCCACTCTCTTCCAGCGCCTCCACTAACTCCATACCAGATATGGCTCTGCTCCATACTAAACCACCACAAGAGGGCGTAAAAACTGAAATCTCTCAATGCTGAAATCTTTCAATGCTGACACTCACATATTATATATACAAAAAATAAAAAAAGATTTTTAAATAAAGTGTTTATTAACTAATTTTAAATTAAAATATATGTGCATTTTATTTTAATTATTATTATTATTATTTTCTTTTTTTGCAACTTCACAAAATAACTATTTCTGAGTGCCTGATAAAATCGAATGTTGGCCTATTTATCATACGCTTCACACGTATCACACGCTTGATTGTTTCTGATATTGATTATTTGAAGAAAGACTGTTATGTTATGTTATGTTATGTTATGTTATGTTATGTTATGTTATGTTATGTTATGTTATGTTATGTTATGTTATGTATGTTATTGCCCCCCACATTTTTAAAAGTTCTGCATAGCAGAGGAACTGATTCATGTAACCAATCAGAAGTCTAGCCGAGCAGCACGTGATCTAACCCGGAAAAGCGAGCTGAGTGGATAGGTTGTTTTTCAGGAAAACATCTTTATCTTAGAGTGAAGGGGAAAAGTGGAAAAGCAACAGATCTAAGGGGCGTTTTATGTGGTCGAATAAAATCTGAATCGTCTCTCAGGATAAGTCGTGCACTAGGGGATGCTGGGGGTGGCAGAGATGACGGGCAGGTAACTTACGATTATTTTTTTTGTTAAATATGTTATCGATAATTTCTTCCTCTCTAGCCAGAGATGCAGCTGATATCTGCAGTTTTATTGTTTACTT
>JARPMJ010009355.1:0-27745 GCA_033366665.1 Phoxinus dragarum | reverse complement strand
AACGCACTTACTTCAGATCAACTCTGCATATATGTGTGAGTCTGGACTTGCCAGAGCCACATGGTTCTAGCAGATACTGTGATTCCAGAACGACCCCTCTCACTCCGGCCAGCTGTGGGCTTTCCTCGTGCTCGATCGACAACGACACCAGTACACACACCCCTTTTGGCATATCTGTCCTCCACGTCCTAAACAGAAAAGAAAACAACACCAATATAAATCACTCTCGATAGTGACGTTCCTGACACAAGAGATGTAGGTGTCAATCTGCCAAGTGCAATTAATGATCAAATAACATGCAATTTTCCTTCGATCAGATTACTGTTACTATTTGTCAAATGATGTTAAACTGTAATCTGACAGTGATATTCAGGGCATGACCTGGGTGGTCTAATTTGCTCAGTTCAAAGCATTTTATGTTGAAGTAACAGAAGTGTGCTCAGTGAGTCTCTTTCCGTAATACTCCATGAATGCCCAGCTGTTCAGCAGGGCAATGCTAGATCTTTTTACGACCTCAGCGCTCTGAGAATCACAAGAACCGAATGACGCACGAAAAGCTCTCGCTGCAGATGCTCAAATGAAGCACATGCCGTTATTACAGCTTTAATGGTGTAATCAGTTAAGCTCATTCAGATATTTGATAATGGGGGGATCCAGCAGTAAGAAGCGGAAGTCGTCATAGTTGGGTAAACTTCTATAGCGGTGAATGAGAGATTGTTTTGTGTTCCCACTTGCTCAAATAACAAAAGAAAAACTCCACGATTGTGTTTTCACAACTTTCAAAAAGAGGGAAAAAATAGAGAGGGATTGATAACGGCAGTCAGAATAGGGCACTATAATACAAAGTATAGTGCTATAAATGTACATACCTAAAAAAATGCCGGATTTACAGCCCACAAGCAGGATCAGATGATGTTTTTGTACTCACCTGAGCACCACAAAGTCTCTGCTGGGGTGAGGGGCCATGCTGTTCAGCTCATACTGGTACACTTCTGTCTGCTTGTCCAGAGTTTCCAGAACCTTCCACTGCAGCAGGTTACTGTCCCACAGGTGGCGCTCTCGCAGTATACGGTTCAGCACCACTGACGGAGGAGCCTCCACCTCCGCAGAAACACGCCAGCGTCTCAACGGGGTCCCGTCTCCCAGCTGCGCGAGACAACAGACTTCCCTCAGACTTTTAATTATGTTATAGGCTTTTGACCATGAACTACTTCCCATGCTATCTGTCTATAATTTCAATATTCACATTATTTGTCCAAACTAATTTGATCCGACGTTCATAATTCACCAAATGTAATCAAGATGTTAAAGAGAGAATTTAATAAATATATTTAAATAAAACATTTAAATGTATAGTATTTTTATGGAAGTAATACAGGGTATTATTACAAAAGTAAATATTAAAAATATATTCTATGCAACATGAATGAATGAATAAAAACCTTTTTGAATGATAGCTCAGTATTGTCGATGTTTGATCTGGCCACCCAGCCTTTGGTCTTGTCTTTGGCCTCTTTCATCAAATTCTGTATCAGGCTCTCCAGATAAGAGTGATATGTACTTTCTTCCTCTTCTTCCTCTTCCTCGTCCTGTTGCGACTGTTTTTTACAGAGCTCGTCCAAAGAGGGCGCCAGCAGCTCAGCTTCCATGTACGAGTTCCTGGACTGAGAGAACATCTCCTGAGGAATCTGCACACACCAAAAACAGTCTCCTTTTGTCCTCCAACACTGACATTTCTTTTAAATAGAGGTCACAGGTCAGTATTTTTTTTTTATGTTTTTGAAAGTCTCTTATTACTCACCAAGGCTGCATTTATTTGATCAAAAATACAGTAAAAAATCTTGAAATATGATTACAATTTAAAATAACTGTTTTCTATTTGAATATCTTTTAAAAAGTAATTTATTTTTGTGATGACAGCTGAATTTTCATTTAGATAGCCTTTATTTAAAAACAATGCAAAAGTTTTTACTGTCAATTTTAAACAAATTTAATGCATCCTTGAATAAAAGTATTAATTTCTTAAAAAAATAAATTCGTACTAATCACAAACTTATAATGTATTCCAGGGAATCCCATACTGAAAAGCTTACAATGATCAGCTAAACGTTTTGTACGTAAAATTCACATGACGAACACGCATCTCGTACCTCAAACAGCTGATTGCACTCAGCAATCATGTGCGAAAGCCCCTGAGTAGCCGCAAGGTTCTCATTCAGGTCCTTTTGGTCCGGCCGCCCAGTGGCATACTTCCTCTGAATAGACCTGAATGCAATAAAAGACATCATGTGCTTAGCTTCCATGTGATCCATTATATTTCCACAATATTTGTGGCTGTAAGCATATAAAACAAACGATTACACCAATGAAAAACATTGGTTACACTTTATTTTAATGTGTCCCTGTTACAGTGTAATTATACATTTAAGCACTGAGTAATATTAATGTACTTACTATAGGGTTAGTGTACTTACTACATGTACTTACTATAGGGTTAGTGTAGGCTTAGGGTTTGGTTTAGGTGGAAGTTGTAAAATCATGTAATTATGTCTAATTTATAGTCATTACTATAGTAAATACATGTAACGTAGGGACATTCAAATAAAATGTTACCTAAACATCTCTCATGGTACACTTTATACATTATGAAGAAGTCTCCTAATACCCCCACCCCCCTTCGCCCAGTCTGGGTAACACTGAGGTAAAGCTTAACTACCCGTCTCTTTTAAAACGCCCTCCACACCTCCTCCTGTCTCTGGCCCTCAGGAAAGTGTGTCTGCTCTGTGTTCATTAGGGAGCATTACTCGACACAATGATGTGGGAGTTGTTTGTACATTGAGTTAATAAAACCCTTCACGCCTTCTCACGACACCTTAGGGCCATGGAGTCCTAATGACAAAGCACACATATCATCCTATAGTTCCTATACAATGATGAAACCAAAGTTTCACCCTTTCTAAGTAGAGCACATGTGTTGGAATGCACTGAAAACAGAACTCTGTTACCTAGGCGACAGGTTATCATTCTTCATGATGTTGAGGTGGAAGAGAGAAGGAGCGAGGCACACTGCCAGGTTCATGGGGGTCATCTGGTTCTCCTCAACAGAGGAAGTGACATCATTTAGGAAGCACAGCAGTGTCTGCAGGACATCACGGTTTTCGTCGGCCATTAGCATGATAGCTGCCTGCACAGCCTGTAAGCGTTGTTCTTTAGGGACATCTGGGTAGAATGGAAGTACAGTAGAGAGTGTTAGAGATTTGAAAGTACTGTATGTAGTATTTGTGCACATGAGCTGGTAACAGACAGGAAATGCTTACACTGGTATATGTGGAGAATGGTCTCGCCCATTTTGCTTGTGAGGAGAGGCTCAGGCAGGTCTCTGAAGAACTGTTTGACCATGTCCGCCACGTCATACGCGGACTGATCCTCGTAGTTCACATTTTCTGGGGAGGTTTCACACATTTGCCTGAGAGCCTGAATACGAGACTTCACTCCAGATTTGCGGAAAAGTCCCACCTGAAGCACAACAAGAAAAGCAAATAATTGTACTTTTTATAAAGAAAATGTGAGGGGCGTTGTGTGTGGTTGCCTGGGTGCCGCTAAGTGGTTGGGTTTTTGGGTGGCTGAAAAAAAAGTGGCATTACCATTGCTTGGTGAAATTTTGCTGGCAAAATCCACTCATTTCAATAGGAATCCAAGCGATCAGGGGTTTTAGAAGGCAAAGGTTTACTGAACCAAAGTGTAAATTTATGGTCTTTTTTTCATCCACCAGATGAAAATCTTATGGCTGATTATTTGGAAAAGAAATATCACGTATCTACCCAACAAACAGCACAATTTGAGGTATTGTTCATGACTGTTGCTCAAAAGTTTGTTCAAAACCTAACCCAAAATATGAGCAATAGTAATAATGAAGCGAATACATCTAATTTGATCTTGAATTACTAAGACATTAGCATACAGGGAAGAAAAACAAAGACTTTGGTTTGTGAACTTTGGCTTTTCTATCTTTAGAAACACAGCAGTGACTGGACTAGACCATCAAGATTTTTTCTGAGTTTGCAATATCTTAGGCTACGTTCACACTGTCAGTCCAAATCCAGTTATTTGTGTATGCGATTGGAATCAGATCTAAAAATTATTGATGTCCACACTGTGTATCGCAACTGTTCAGATCCGATTTGTGTGTCCATGCCGTTCTTTCGTTTTCCGTAATATCTGCATTGGTTTCTATGGCAATGATATTGCGTTGGTAGGCATACGCCAACAACAACTGCAACATGGAGGAGTTTGCAATACAGATGTTGTCATATTTATGACAGAACCGTAGCGGCAGACCCGTAGGAGGCTGGTATGAGCGGCTTTATTCTGTGCTGTCGTCTCCATTGGTTTCTAAACATCTCCATTTTAGGCTATTGTCATTTTCTGCTCATCCGGCACTTTGCAACACCACAACCTTGTTTGTGCAGCGACTTTCGACATGTTTCCTATAACAACGTCCGATGTTTACGTTTTACGTGACAAACCACACGAAATCCGATCAGAGCAGTCAAACTGAAACGGATTTCCAGAATTGCAATTTAAATATGATTTCAAACCACATATGAATGTGGCTCGAAACTGATTTGTATATTTTTGTCCTTTCACACTTGCTAAATCTGATCGGATTTCAATCTTAAATGCACAAAAATCGTATTTGGACTGACAGTCTGAATGTAGCCTTTGACTGTGACCTGAATTAGACTGAACCTTATAATAAATCTTGTAAAAGTGAATGAAACCGTGTACCTGGTCCAAACACTGGCTCCTTAAAAAGCGCAGGGCGAGCTGTAAGCTTAAGGGCAAAGGGTGTCCGTACCGCTGGACGTGGACAATCAGAGGAACGCCGAAAACCACCTTATCCTTGTAGTCTGGTCCCTTCATTCTCTTCATAAATTTTGGCACTGACCTAAGAACATATATGCACAGTATTAAGAAGAGGAGATCCGTTTATGTCCATATGTATGTACAGTATGTATATAAAGGTACAGTCTGTCTGTGTGTATAGGACCTGCAATAAAGAGTCTTGATATATACTGTAATGCAGGAAGGAGTGCGAATGGAAGAGTGCAGAGTTGGAGGGCAGAATTGTGATTTACTGGATAAGACTGTTCCACAAGCTCTGGAGTTTTAACACATGACTCACTTGACTGAGGAGACACTTTGATCAGTGTGTCATTCAATAAGAGCTAATAACTGATAAGAAAACCCCAACGACACCCCACAGGGACTTTCCAAGACTGACTCAGTCTTTCCAAGACTGCTTTAAAAGACCCTTGACTTATGTATGTATAGTTCCATTCAAAAGTTTGAGGTCAGTCATTTTTTTTTAAAGAACTTAATACTTGTATTCAGCAAGGATTAGTGACAGTACAGACAAGGCATGTAACAAATTATTTCTTCTTTTTTTTTCTTTTGAACTTTCTATTAATCAAAGAAAAAATCCTGAAAAATGCATCAGTTTCCACAAAAATATTAAGCAGAACATCTGTTTCCAGCATTGATAGAACTAAGAAATGTTTCTTGAGCACCAAATCAGCATATTAGAATGATTTCTGAAGAATCCTGTGACACTGAAGACTGGAGTAATGATGCTGAAAATACAGCTTTGCCATCACAGGAATCAAATATTTAAAAAATATATTTATTTAGTATATTTAAAATATAGTTATTTAAAAATTGTCATAATTTCACAATATTACTGTTTTTACCTTATTTCTGATCAAATAAATGCAGCCGTGGAGAGCATAAATATAAAAAAATATTTAAAAATGATCACCAAACCCAAACTTTTAAATGGTAGTGTACACTATGATGTTGAATACTTGATGTCACATTCTTACTAATTTTTTTTTCCAAATTATCCTAATGATCAGTCCCAAATTTGTTTGTAGGCAACTCACCAAGTCCACCCGTGCTTGTTGGACATGGAGTATTTTTCCATGACTGCAGTGAGGCGCAGTAAAGAGAATTTCTGCAGCAAGCTAAGCTGGCCAACTGATTGGCTAGATATCTGCAGCGAGATTCCTGATTGGCTGAGGAGGTTTGACATCCTGAAGCTTGGCCATCTAAGGCTAGAAATACAACAAAAACATGTCAAGACCATTTAATGCTGCTCTTTGAAGTATAAATAAAAATAATCACTGCAATATGATATAAAATGTTTTGTGTTCTTACACACCACCAAACCCCAACAAAAATTTGTTAAGGGGCAGTCACACAACATTTTGTATCATGCATCAATTATCAGTATTCAAGCAATTTTTCATCTATATCTGCCTGCAGATATACATTTAAATAAGAGAAGCTGTATGGATATCTAAAGCTTACAAGCTAGTGTGATCGCACTTTGAACACAAATCACTTTAAAGTTTCTCGATATTTGAATGAGTGCCTCTCAGTATATCCATCCTGAAGTCTTACTGTGGTCGTGTGAGAGAAGCTCCCACCCCCGAGTCCCTCCTCTCTCTGGTGCTGGAGGTGTCCGTGCCATTTAACGAAACCCCGTCCCTGTTGCCATCACTCGAGTGGTCAGGCCTTCGACCGAGGTCCCTTCAAAGTCCAGTGTGATCTGACTGGAAGATTGGCCGTCAATGATCCTCTGGTCCCGCCCCCTGCTGCCCTCCCCCCTCCCCTTCACTCTCTGGCAAGACGTTTTTGGACCAATGGTCCACGATCTGCTGCAAGCCATTCACATGCTGCAGTATGTCATCTAAATGTGGGAATATATCTTCCTTTTCAAGGTCCAATAAGTCCCCCGTGCTCGCATACAGGTGTGAGCCGGGTACGTTATCGTACACGCTGATTCTGCTTCCCCGCGGGCAGCAGCGCGATACGGGCCGGAGTTCCCTTCTGCCAACTTTCCTGCACTTATACAGCTGTGGCTCTGAATCCAGAGCCTTCCAGTTTCTTTGTCCCTTACTGCTGGTGTCAGACTCTCGATTGACAGTGCTTTAGGGAAGGTACCAGGTTTGTGATCTTTTGGGATATGCACCAATAGCTCATCATAGGAGCGGAAATCACTTTTGCGGCTCTTTTCAACCGGTCTCCTCCTCTGGGGGGCGCCGGCGAGAACATCAATGTCTTCGAGGTAGACACCTGCACGTTTACCAGGAGGATACAAGTTTGAGACACGTCCCTTCGTGTTTGGCGTGCTTCCGGTACTACCACTGGTCTCCGACTGGCTGCTGGCCTCACTGCTGGCCAACGAATTTGGGCAGTTGTTGGCAGATGGCATGTTTTCAGAGTTTAGAGGGCCGTCGTTAAAAATCTGAACACATTGTAGAGTCTTTAACGCCTCTGGCTCACTTTGCAGAACTGGGCCGCTAATAACCAAAGAGCGTCGCTCTGAACGACCCATCGATGGCCCCCACGTCCGACCCAGCGTCTCCATCCTCCTCAGAAAGTCTTTGGCGCGTGTGCGTCCACGTCGCCTGCTCTTGGCAGGAAGTGAATTGTAATGAGGCAGCTCTCTGGGTAAGTGCAGTGGGGTGAGCGAGGCGGAGTCAGGCATGGCAGCCAATGAGTCTTCACTGTGCAGGGAGCAGATCTCGGGCTCACTGAGGTCTGTCAGAATGCTCTCGCTGCTCACAGTGGTCCGCAGATGCTCACCCACCTCAGAGGGGCTCCGCTCCTCTTCTCTACCCAAGAGGTAATCGATGTCTTGCATACGTGACCAGCGCCGACTGTTCCACTCAAACGTCCATCTATTGCTGATGGCCAGCAGGTCCTCCTCATCAGAGTCCTCACTCTGTGGGCACAAGAAAGCACAGGAATAGACTTAGTTTGACATATTTTTGAGTAAATGTTTTAGCTCCTAAACTATACAGTATATAGTCATTATTCTGTGGCATAACTAAAAAACTGACGAACAATTCTCCTTCAGTGGATGATAAAATGGGCAAAAGATCTCAGTGTCGCTGGACGATATCCAAACTCGGTCCTGGAGGGCCACTATCCTACAGCGTGAACAGTCCTGCCTGTTCTAGTATGCCTAGTAAGAGCTTGATTCGCTGGTTCAGGTGTGTTTAATTGGAGTTGGAGCTGAACTCAGCAGGACAGTGGCCCTCCAGGAGCAGGACTGGACACCACTGCCACAAAGAAATATCATTAAGACTTGGAGATGGGCTCTTTTGACTAGGGCAGGGCCAGTATGCAACTAACTAGCAACAGCTTATCAATGCTCTAGCAACCACCCAGAACACCTTAGTATTATTATGATAATAAATATATAGTAATGAAAAACAGCATGATAATTAAATACAGGGAAACATTTTTTTTATGAAACATACAGTACTTTAAATAATGTCTCTTTTTTTGTATTACCGTAATGATAATTAGATTTATTTTTGCTTTGCCTTAAGCTACAGTATAAAAAATTATGTTTGGGGAATAAATATGCTCATAAATTATTTTGCAAATGTTCTTAAACTTAGTCTTTTTCTTTTTCTTTTTTTTTTTACAAATGTTTTTTTTTCCTGCTTTTATTTGGAGTTTAATCTCTTTTTTTCCTACAGCTGTTGTCTTTCTTTATAAAACAGAACATTACTAATTTATAGTTGTAATTTATTCATTTATAATAATACAAATTAAGTGTGATGAACATGATGATATATTGATAGATATTAAGGCTTCGTTGCACAGATGTAACCAATAAGTTATATACCGGTATATATAGTATATAGTAAAGTCCAGACATGTGAGCTCACAGTACAGGAAAGAGCTGTGATTTGGCTCTGACACCCTCTTAGCATTGTATATACTTTCACAACCCATTTCCTATTTAAAATATCACAGACCTCATACATTTAAATTGAATAATAGTGATGATGTCAAAAGAGGCTCATGGTATTTGAAAAATGTCAGGAGACTATTTCGAAAACATCCCCTAAGTCATTCTAGCTGGTTAGGGGAATTCTCAAATATCGTCCAAAACAAGAGGACATGAACATAACAGGTATCAAATCACCATCTGGTTGTGTTAAAGACAGCAACACCCAAAAGACCCCTTTCACATGCCTGAGACGTCAGTAGAAGCAGAAGCGTCAGAAATGACCTACTGAATGAGATCCACAGCTCACAATCATAATTAGTCTGAAATACGACCCCTGAGTAAACAGTCAAAGAGTCTTGAATGAAGATTAAACTGACACTTCTGTGCTTTAAAACCATCATCAATTCTATTGACTGTGAAGTTGTGAACGGCTGCTCTTTTTCTATAATATTCTTTGTTATAAGCGGTTCATAAGCCAAATAATCCATTAAAAAAACCTAGACACACAGATTTCCTCTTAAGAGATTTTTATTTCGCAGACATACCTGCACCATAAACCAAAGCCATTACAAAAACAACATTGGCAGTTATATAGATTATTTAATAGAACAGATATTTAATTTGTCTTTAAAATAAAAGGGTGAATCTCATGAAGAAATGTTTTTGCATAGACTATGAAATTATTTTCAAGACAATGAAGGATATTCACCCCAAAATTCTCATAAGTAATGATCCAAATCTTCAATACTTCAATTCATGATAAATATACAATACCATTCAAAAGTTTGGGTTCAGTAATTTTTTTACAGAAATTAAAAAACAAACTTATTCAGCGAGGAAGCATTGAATTAATCAAAAGAGACAGTGAATATATTTATTAAAGAGGATTTCTAGCTCAAATAAATGCTGTCAAATAAACTTCCTGTTCATCAAAGAACCCTGACAAAATGTATCACAGTGTCTACAAAAATATTAATCAGCACAACTATTTTCAGCATTGAGACAGCATATTAGAATGATTTCTGAAGGATCACGTGACAACGAAGACTGGAGTAATGATGCCGAAAATTCAGCTTTGTTCAGAATAAATTACATTTTAAAATATATTAAAACAGTTCGTTTAAATGATAAAAATATTTCACAAAATTGCGGTTTTATTGTTTTTTGATCAAATAAATGCAGCCTTGGTGAGACATTAAAAAACGTACTGACGGCAAACCTTTGAATGGCAGTGTAGAAGTGTAACACGATATACATAAATAAAATATATACACTGTAAATAATACATTTTCATTGTTTGTAAATATGACAGATATTTCTTGACAGATTTACCAAAATCCCATTAAAAAAATTTTTTTAAAGAATCAATTAAACAGCCACTTACTTTTTTCTTGGGGAGGCTCACGTCCAGTTTCATGGAGGCACACTTGTTCAAAGTGTTGAGTCGACTGGAAGAGAGAAGACACAGTCACTGGTGCATCCGTCACTCTCATCTCCACCACAAAGAAACCATACAGCCAGAGAAAGAGAGAGAGACAATCCACTGTAGATCCTACACTCGTCTAACCTCTGTTTGCCTCTCTACGTGCAGGTATAGATTTCAAGAAACTCTCACTATCTATGTCCTGATTGGCTGCCGGAAAGAGTGACGGGACAGCTTGGCAGCCGTAGGTTCTAATCTCTTTCAAGACATGGCCATGAATGAATGAGACTCTGATGGGGCTGCAGACGGAAAAACAGAAGGATAAAGAGCGAGAGAGTGGGCAATCCACCTTCTCGTCCACCTCCTCTTTGATCTAACCCTAAAGCGCCCTTTAACGTTCTCATCTGACTGATCTTCACCCCTGAAGAGTTTTCCTCCACCCCTTTTTAACACGCACAGACACAATCTTCTTTACTCTACAAAAGACTGCAGACCCCTCACTTTATATCCATTCCAGACACAAACAAGCTATTATTTTACCTATAAAACCAGACTTGTTGTTTTTGACACGCTAAAATGTTCGTCATGACATCAGCGCTGTTATTCAGCTGTCTGCCGAAACAATCTGCTCCACTTTTCAATCAAGATTCCCTAATTAAGCATCCAGGTCCAGATGGCCACATAAATATGCGTAAATATCGTGTCTGTGGCGTGATAATGAAACGCCATTATCATTCCAGCAGACACCGTCCTTAAGAGTAGTGTGTGTATTCTCTGACAGTAAAGCTGTCAGATCTCCCTAACACTGTCATTAGTGGCATTAGACAGGGAGACAACCTGCTAGAAACCCTCAACGACTCAAACCCCGGGCCTCGTTTCACGAAAACACACACAACCATCTGTTACTAGCCTATCCCGCTCCCCCCCCCCCCCAACACCCCCATGCTCTCCCTCAGCCTTTGAGAGGGACATCAGAGCGGACTCCACGGGGGCTGCATTAGGGATCAAAGCGACGGGGAAGGGGACAGACTTTATGGAGGACATGGGTCAGACAGCTACAGAGGTGAGGTCGCCACCCGGGCCAGCACCGCCAAGCTTTCTCGTACTTGTACATGCAGGATGGGGGGCAACAATAGTGTTTCGTCTGGTTAGGTACTGGTCTTAAAAAAGAACTGCTGAAGTTTCTTCAAACACGTTTGCTCATAAAAAAGGACTTTTGGGGAAAAGGTGTAGTGCGTTTTTATGAAAGAATTAAATAAAAACACGTTTGCTTATAAAAAAGAAGAGTTGTTTCAGTGGCAGAGAAAGCTAGTCCATCATTGTGCACAAGACCAGCAACATTAAATAAGAAAATAAATGTGAACTATTTAAATTTTATGTTGCTAAAAGCTGCCATATTGCTAAACACTGACTGATAAATGGCCAGAACAACATAGCCATCAGAGCTCGAGTGATTGACAGTAAGGCCTTTGATTTTCACAGCTGTCATTTTAAGTAAAGACGGTGTATCAGATTCCATCCCGTAGACTGCAAGACTCTCAATCTCAACAATCTCAAAATATTGAGCATTTAGAAACTCACCGGCAAAGAGGCTCCACAAGGTCTTTGTCGAGAAAGTCATGGTCCCTCTTGACTGCGGATATTTCAATGGGAAACTGGGAATCTGTAGGCAGAGACAGGAAGCAGATCACTTTTCTGTCCTGTTCAAGAAGCTTAATGTAACCAACATCTTCAAAAGTTCACATATGGATTATGTGCATGTTATTTAATGATATTTTCAAGACATATAAAGCAAATCACAATCATGAATTAAACTAGAAAGGGAGAAATAAACAAATAGAGAGATAAGTGGATAAAATGTTTCTAGTTGGTCCAGCCAGACATCTGCGGAGGTCCTGCAGAGGATCACAGATCCACAGCAGCTGTGGTGTAATTCTTATAAAGCAAGCGCTATCTCTGGCAGATTACAGTATACTGTACACAGCAGACCAGGGCAACACTTTAGAACACGGTTCTGTCATTGATGAATAACTACACAGGAACAAATGAGTAATGCAATATTAACATTCTAGTAACTGCTTTTAACAAGAAACTCTGATTATCTAATTAGATAATAATAGCACTCAATTGAATTAGCTAATCAATAACTATTATTGATCACTTTATTTTGATGGTCCCTTGAACATTCTGTTGACTATAAGTAACGTTGCATCTATGTGTCAACTAACTCTCATTAGAGTATTATTAGACTCTTCTAATATCTGCTATCTTTATATTGTGATTGTTCTCCAACAGACATTCTATAATTAACTTTGTAAGTATTTGTTAACTTATTCTAACCCTAACAGTCTACTAACACTCTAATAACACTCTAATAGTAGACATGTAGGTGCAAGGTTACTTATAGTCAACAGAAGAAAATTAAAGGGACCATCAAAATAAAGTGAAACCCTTTTTTTCCATACTTCCCAGAGGACTACTAAGAACTATGCTCATAGTTAATGTAAATAATGCATAATGTATAAATTATTCTAAAGTGAAGATCTTGGTAAACCACTAGTAATGATTCAAGTATTACCAAATCTTTCAGAAGGAATAACTCCTTCTTTGGGACAATATTCTAAAGTGAAAAGCATAACTCTAGTAATGACTGAAGTCATTGTAAGCTTTTAAGGTTTTTGTAAAGTGTTACCCAGACCAGCTCTGAAACTGAACCATGGGTTATAGCTCACTCTAAACGACTCAAACAAATGCAGACAATTAGCAAAAAGGAGGAGAGAAAGATCAAGATGAGCATTAAGGTATTTTCCCAGTGGAATCTGGGAGTTAATTTATGTCATAATGGCATAATAACCTCACAAGGCCAAAGAGAGCTTTTTCCATTTTCTCATGAGAGCCAAGCTATGAATTTACACGGCATTAAATATAGAATTGTTGACATTTTATCGCTCATTGACGTAAAGCATCATAAGGAGGAGTCAGGGGAACAGAGAGAGAGAGGAGAGCGGCAGAGAGAACAGTATCCTCTCGACCCCTTTGTTGGCCTATGCGGAAGACTGAGGCAAAGGCCTGTATTTTCCCGGCAGTGATAATGAAGACTTTTTCCCATGACCTCTTCCTCCCTTTGGATAGAAACTCTAGTCTGCAAATAGCTCGCCGTGGCCCGAAAATGACCAGAAAAGATAAAGAGGGAAGAAGAAATATGTGCTGACAAATGGAGCACACAGCTGTATAAATGCAGTTTTTATTCCATATGTCTGAAGCGGAAAATCAAGAATAATTCAGCTTGTGATCACTGCTTGGCTTCTGTCCGCCCAGCTGAGGTGGGATGGGATAGGTGTGATCTCAAACTCAAAGCAACTCTCTTTCTCTCTCTCACTGCATTCCTGATTTTTTACCGTCACTTAACCTCACAGTTGCAACCACACTGCAGACATTTGTTGAGGCCACCGAATCAACGAGCAATTCTTTGACATCTGTGTCTATGTTTATAGATATTAATCCCATTTCTTACCCTCATAAAGTTGGGCATACTGTGGGAATCCCGCCGCCCTCAGCCAGTCACATGCTTCCTTTGCCTCGATTTCTGAAAAGAAACAATGATACAATTCTTCAATTACGCACACTATTTTATTGGTAAAAGGTCAATTGAATGGAAATAGGCTGGAGAGCAAATTGTGCACTTTTTTTCACAATCACTTTGTTGAAAACAAAACAGCGCCAAATCTGGGAAGAAACTTGGCTTTTGAGAATGATCCACAAGAGATGAAATAAGAGAGTAAAAACAAAGCGTCTCTCAAAATAAGCCACCATAAAAATGGACGGGTCAGGAAATGACCTCACCACAATCCGACAATTACATCCTTTTCTCACAAGATTCTCCACATATTTGTGCTAAATTACACATTAGCTGAATAGAAGCCACTTACAGTCTGCAGAAATCTCCCTCAGAACACAACACTGAACAACAACTGAACAATTCATACGGCGCCTTCCATCCATGTGTAGATCAAGTCTAAAAGTTCACACACTTACTGGTTGTTCTCATCACTTCGTCATGCAGAGAAACATGTGTGTCCCTCAGATCTGAGCCGCCTTTTCCTCCAAGGTCTCTAAAAGTCCAAAATCTGGTTCAGTCAGCATACGTTCCAGTTATGTCTCAGCTGCCTCAGATAGCAGCCTGCTGAACTTAGTCTTTTGTCCTCTCTCACTCGCTTTGAACACCCTCCCTCTGGTTGATGTGCTCAATCTCTCAGGAACCACTCTGAATACTCTAACAACTGCATAGCACCCAGAACACTTTATAGATATAGTGGAGAAAGATAGGACATTTTTGGGAGAGAGAGAGAGAGAGAGAGGAGGGAACAGGCACAACAACTAAATAAATGTGTAGCAACTGAAGGTGTGCCACGGCCCCGACTTCTATGAAATATTTTCAGTGGTCAATAAAGGGCCCTGGAAAGCTATTCATTCTCTCTCCATGTGTTCCTCCATTCATCACAATGTAGCTGAGATGATGAAAGATGTTCTCTGTGTGTGTTAAGTCGAGCCGGCAGATAATGCCAACATTTACTGACGGAAGCTATTCCGCTAACGTCTAATCATCACATATGATTTAGTCAAAGAGAACAAAAACTAGCCACAAAATCTGCTTTGAAGCATGGGGATGTGTCACCAATTACATTTGAACAAAAACAATATGCTGACACATAAATCCCTGTCTGACGTTTTTTGTTCTGAATGTTTCCAATCTGACATTGTCATTCGACAGTTCGGGCCGTTCCTGGCAGCAGGACAGGAATTCCTCACACTTGGGTCTACAGCACAATCCCCAGTGGTTAGCTCTCTCCTGAGGGGTATGAATTACTGATATACAATAATACCACTGACAAACACAAGTAACACCAAGTCTGAGAGACAAATTCTCTTCACAGCAGTGTGTCATAAATGTAATTTCCTCTGCTCCTCTAAAGGATGCAGTAAAAGGACACATTATGGATTTTTTAGCTCTTTGAACAGATGATACTATGGAGATATATGCTAACAGTCGCAACACAGAGCTCATTCTTGAAACTGCTCATTCAGTAATCATTATAGTTATGACATCACAACCTTGAGCACATTAACAGGCCCACATGCCCACATAAAGTGGCGCATCAACTAAACTATTCAGCAACTATTTAACAATACAGTATTTCATAAATATATGTTGAATATGGATTTCAAAGTATATAAAATGTACTATTTAAAGCATACATATCCCTTGTATGTTAAATGTTCGTGTAATACTAGTTCAACGCTCAGATTCACACTCACACATGGAAGCAATTAGAGAAAGACACGATGGGGCCCTTTTACAGAGTGCAAACACTGGCATCAAGAAACAACGCTCAGCGGGGGGAGCCAACCATGCTGTCATAGGCAGGAAAAGACCCCCGTGTCACCACTGTGGATGTTTGTTCTGTTTTAATGGTTTGTTTGTTTGTTCACATCGACAGAGTTTTAAAAAAGCTTTGGGATTTTAAATCACACAAGGAGTTGATTATCAACAGACAGGTCCATGCAAGTGGCGGAGGAATTTAAAGTGTAATGGTGTGTAATTATGGACATTATCGTGCATAAAACATGATATTATGAGTTTTTATGATCGTTTGTGATGGTCTTAAACATCTACTGAAGTGTGGTGAAAATTGTGAATCAAGAGGATGTCATATTGGTGTTGAATGTACATTATCAAGTCAACATGAAGTCATAATTTACCTGATTTAATTTCTTAAGTATGTCCCTGGTATATATTTAGAAAATTAAACAATAAACAAATGGATTTTGTTTTAATCATAGATCAAAATGTAACTTCTCCCTCTCCAAAAAATACTCTTCTTTTCAGCAGACATCTGCAATCTTTCATATTTTTCAACCCCTCACCCTCCAACTGCATGATAATGACCACTTTTCCAAAATTAAATAATTCCTGATGGATTATTTCAACACTCATCCAAAATTTTGTCTTGCTAAAACATTTTTTTGCATGGAAATACAATACCGTTTAAACATTTGGGGTTATCTAGTTTTTCAAAAGAAATGAATACTTGTATTAGCAAGGACACTGATCAAAAGTGACAGTAAAGACTTTTACATTATTTCAAAATTCAATAGAAATAAATGTTATGCTGAACTTTATATTCATAAAATAATTGAAAAAAAAAAATGTTTAATGGTTTCCACAAACTATTACACAGCATTACTGTTTTCAACATTGATAATAATGATAAGATAAGAAATGTTTCTTGAGCACCAAATTAGCATATTACATTGATTTCTGAAGGATCATGTGACACTGAAGACCGGAGTAATGATGCTGAAAATTCAGCTTTGCCATAACAGAAATAATTTACATTTCTAACATATTTAAAGTTATTTTTATTTGTAATAATTTTTCACAATATTACTATTTTACTATATATTTAATCAAATAAATGCAGCATTGGTGAGCAAAAGAGATTTCTTTTTTTTTAATCATAAAAAGTAGGGGTGTAACAATTACACTCGTGTCATGATTCGAAACAATTCACGATACTGAACTCACTATACGATACCATTGCAATACTTTAAGCCAAAACAAAGAGTTTGCTTAGACTCTATCACTGGCTACATATATTTAAAATAATGTATGCCTTTTTTACTGGTAAAATCAGACATTTGGCATTTTCAGGACCCACAAATATTTCCGCATTGCATTATTATACTGTACATTATATTCAATACATTACATTACTCAATAAACTTTAATTTTTTCTCATGCAGTACAAATGCAGATTTGTTGAATCTCTTACACACAAGCTGCACGCATAGACTCTTTGAATCATCATACTACGAAAACTAAAAATGCGACATGGCGATTTAAATGAGGGGTGTATTGTCACTTTGAGTGGAATGGGAGAGAGATTTTAGGGGATTTCAGAAATCCAGAAATCTCACAGGTTTTAGAAAAAAATATATTAATTTATGTTTGGAAGATGAACATAAATCTAATTTGAAACAACATGAGGGTGATTATATGAAAGAATTTTCATATTTGGGTGAACTAAACCTTATCTGAGTCTTGGACAAAACTACGTCTATACTGGGGACTGGGGTACATGTTGTTCACATCACTGACACACATCGCTGCATTTTAATATTGCAATATATCGATATAACGTTACACCCCTAATAAAAAGTGCTCATTTATAATGATTTACAATTAGTTAACCTCAACTTTCTGCTTGCTTTCAATATTACAAAAAAACTGCACGGTTCCCAGATCAGTAGTAACACCAACTTCTAATGAAGCCCTCAAACGAAGCCCAACCACTGGGCTTGTTTTGCGGAACTTTAAAGAGACTCTCAGAGGGGAATTTGGGTAGTTCTGAGTCCACGGTGTGGGAATAAAGAACTGCTGTGAAGTCAAGAGTTTAATTAACACATACCATTAATATCTAATATCCCCCGCCATGAACCAAAGGGCCGAACCAACACAAAAGGTGCCCGAAACAATACATCTAAAGCAAAGCAGCATACAGACCATAAGTCAGCCAAAGTCACACAACTCAACACAATAAACCATAGAGAGGTGTTGATAAAAAAAATGTCACAGAAACAAACACACAGCAATCACCTCTGCATGTTACGCTGCTATGGCATCTAATCCCAGCAGTCAGGACACGCAGCCCCTCGTGACCCAGGCATTCCTGATCACCTCGACGTGACAACAGGCAGCGCGCCATGAGAGAGAGCAGCAGGCACGGATGCCACGCAGAGCCAGATGCCACAGGGCGCAGGGCACAATCAAAGGCATTCTTGTTTTGATTGAGCAGGCAAGATCTCTGATTATATAAGAACACAGGTCCTGTGTCCTTAAAAGTCACCTCGGCCCACAAATGACTCTCTCAGCTCTTTGCATTCTTTTAGGTTTTTTTCTTCTTCCCCCACTTACTCCTTTAGTTATGGTTTTATTCCGGCTTTCCCAGGTAACAGGGAACTTTTGCAAACATACTGGCAAGGTTCTCTCAAAGTTAAGAACCAAGTTAAGAATTTGTTCATAGGTTATGTGGTCTTTGATAATGTTCTCAAAACATTAGCACAAATATCATTTGAATCACTTTCAGAATTACATTTTCCAGCTGATGAACAATAAAAATATTGACCAAGCCACAACCAATCAGAATCCACTCAACTTGAAAAAGCATTAAGGATTAGTTCACTTCAGAATGAAAATTCGGTCATCATTTTCTCGCCCTCAAGTTGGTTCAACTCTGTATAATTTTTTTTTTTTTTTCGCTGAACACAAAGGAAAATATTTTGAAGAATGTCGGTAGCCAGACAGTTGATGGACCCCCGTTGACTTCCATAGTCTTTTTTTTCCTAATATGGAAGTCAATGGGGTCCATCAACTGTTTGGTTACCGACATTCTTCCAAATATCTTCCTTTGTGTGCAGCAGAAGAAAGAAACTCATACAGAGTTGAAACAACTTGAGGGTGAGTAAATGACGACAGAATTATCATTCTGAAGTGAACTAATCCTTTAAGCATTTGAAGAGCCAGAATATATAGGCTAGAACATGCTTATAATAAACAGAATGTTACTGTGTATCGATGTGGATGCTAAATTAGTTATTGTTATCATGTGTTTTTGTGAATAAGCTTTTTCTCAAATAGTAAAAAGTACAAAAGAAGCATTTCTTAATTAAGAAAACATTAAATACTTTTTCAAAGTAATGATTTAAGTAAACAAATAAATAAAATAAATAATATGATGGTGAAATGTTCAAATCCATTGCTCCAAGCCTCCAACCAATGAAATCTTGTAACATATACATTCTCAACACACATTAAGACCATGTAGAGTATGTGTGTGTGTGTGTAATCTCAATCTTTGTGATACTGTTCAGATGTTATGCTATCTGAATGAGAGTGCTACAGCACATTCAAAGCTGTATCTGAATCATAAATGTTTGACAGTATTCCCATTAGGCCATGAGATCTGAGACGCCCATACAATACCTCTACAGCACAGACATCAGTCAATGCTGCCTATGGAAAAACACTTTCAGGACTAACAAAAACTTAATGGATTCATAGTACAAATGTTGAATCATAATCCACACACTAAACACAGATTTAAAAAAAATGTACCTGGTGAATATGCTAGACAGAGGTAAAAAAGAAAAAGAAGCTCTAATGCCATTTAATTTACAGTCAACATGAATTGCAACACATTTTACTTCCATGATGTGATGTTTTCCTGAATTAAACATTCAGGATAATGAAAATGATTTAGTTAAACTATCAATTGTGTCAACAATTGGGCAGATTTGTGTTTCAAATCTACTTTGGTGTCTATGAGTGTGTGTTAAACTGTGTGAACTTGACTCTCAGACCACCAAGGAAGTAAAACTATGATCCTTTGTAATGCAAACTCTCCCACAAACATGGAGTCTCTCTTTACTCTTCATCTCAGCTATTTCTAACACACACACACACACACACACACACACACACACACACACACACACACACACACACACACACACACACACACACACACACACCCCATGGGGTTTCTCCAGACAGTTCCTGTATTGCTCATCAGAGCATTCAAACACACACACACACAGATACTTATGGACCAATGCCATTTTCCCACACATGCTAAAGTGATTTGACATCCGTCCACTGGGATCATAAGGATGTTTCTTGTTTAACTAAACATGCCTCTGAAATTCCATTAGTATGGACCATGTCCTCCACGTTCAAACTCAGTCATAAGACATAAAAATCACAAAGTAAATCCTTAAATATCTCAGTTATTTCTTCTAGGCAGCCATAATGGTGCGCTAATGGATACTTTTGTTTAAGTATCAGATTTTGTTCCTGGGAAAATAACCCAAGTGATTTTAGAATAAGCATCAGAGACAAAAGTCAATGCTTAAATAAAACATAACTGACATAAAAGAGCATGATTTAAGCAGTAACATTTCCTCTTTGTACTTGCAAAAAGAAAAAACTTTTTCTTTTTTTTAAATGACCAGAATAGTAAAAACATGATGCATATCATAAAGTTAAAAAAATGGGGTTCAGAGTAAATTGAATCTTCAGTTGGTTTCTGGTACCTCTAGGCATCGGCAGGCAGCTGTGGTCATGGGTAAGATCCAAAAACCATATCGGAGTTTCCCGTTGAACATTCAGCGTGATTTATCAGTCGTCCAGAAGAGCCCGTTCCAGAGCCGCTCCTCTCCACCGCAGGCTTCAGCTGTATGTTTCTCTTTCTCTACACTTCACCTCCTGACTGTAACGCTTAGTATGTGCCAATCTCTCTTCCGCCCTCCCCTCCACTCCTCCAAACAGCTGGAGTGTGTACAGTCTTCAGACTCAACCATGAACATGTGAGAAAATGACCATGTGCATTTACCTTCAGGGCACCATAGATCACTCACACACTCACACACACACACACACACACACACACACACACACACACACACACACACACACACACACACACACACACACACACACACACACACACACACACACACACACACACACACACACACACACGCAGCTGTAGAAGCAACCCGTCCAGCTGCCTGTTCCCAGACAGTGACACAATCCGTTCAAGTGCTGGGAGAAATTCCCACCGATATTTATTTTTACCTGAAAAGCACTTTGCTCAATTTCTGTTGTTTATACATGTTCTGTAGAAATACTGTAGAAATATCTAGGCTATATTATTATCGTAATAAAAAAAAATACAAATGTAATAACTTTCTGATACTATCACAGCATAACATGTTTCGATCCAATCAAACTTAGATCGAATCAAGTTCCATCATCTTACATATTATGTCACATTTCAGAAGTGAAATGCATTGTGAGCATTATTTTATGTTGCCTTTAAAGCAGAGGTTTTAAAAATTTTTGGAGCAATATTTTTAAAATATGCTATACAAATAAATTTGAGTTGATAATATTTTATTTATTTATTTTGACTGTCCAAATGGCAATTATTTAAAGTCAGCATTAAATGAAAATTCCCATCTATTTTCTAAATGTATATTATTAAGGCTGTAACGATATGCGATATTAAATCGAAATCGCGATACGCAGGTCCACGAACCTGTATCGCGATGTGAGAAGGCAGAATCGCGATTTGCGACACACCCCTTCCAGCTCCCAGAGTTATCCTTCCTGTCCAGATCCAATGCTACCACATCTTTAAATTACTATTAGTATTATTAGTAGCCTATTATTATTACAAGTTAACATTATAAAATTCGTAGACATTATAAAAAGCGTCCTCCAATTACGTGTGCTACCTTAAGCTTTCCAATCATGTGACGCGTCACGCGAGCTAGTTGAAGTATGTGAGGAAACATCATGGCAAACAATCCAGAGATCGCGGACCCTCCTAATACTTTTAAGTCAGCTACCAAACACCTCCACGTTTTCCCTATTTAAATACAGTTACTCGCGTAGTGTAACTCGACCTAGGACGGTGACACAAAACAAAACGTTGCGCTTTTCTAAGCGTGTAAAATGGATATATTGTATGGCGGAATACCATAGCAAGTGCTTATGAGCACTTCGACTTGGCGGAGTAATATCTTCACTAGAGGGAGCGGGGGCCGGTGAGAGGTCCTAGGTCGAGTTACACTACGCGAGTAACTGTATTTAAATAGGGAAAACGTGGAGGTGTTTGGTAGCTTCTCTGCTTGGCCCATATTGAATGAACTGAGTGAACAAAGTTTCGCCGCGCGCCCACAGCGATTGAGTGCACGCACTGAGACGAGAGAGGTATGTAGCCTATCAACTCGTCTTAGTTAAGGGAATAACTAAGCCTCAGTTACCTCAGTGTGAAAAAACAGTTACCATTTAATTTTCTTTGTAAATGTAAGATTGATTGAAGAAGAATTTTCAACTCGAATCATCTCCACTATGGACTTTACTTTTTTTACTTTTTGTTTTTCAACAGTATTTTATTACAAAGAAAACAGAAGTGTTATAGCTGTGGCTATATCATTTATTTTACTTCGGTATATTGTTAATAATTTGCATAGTTAATATTGTTTTTTGGTGTTCAGTTTATACAGGCTTTTTAAATGTTATTTAATAAAAAAAAAATTTTTTCCCTCAAAATATCTTTTGAACTATCCCCCCATCCCCCCCCCCCCCCCATCCCATATCGAGGTTTGTATCGTATCGTGGGTCAAAAATCGTGATACGAATCGTATCGTGGGTTTGGTGTATCGTTACAGCCCTATATATTATAGATCTTATTATAAAACCAGTAATCCATAGTTCCATATATTTTATTTTAAATTTTTTTGTTTTTGTTTGAGATAATCGTCATGTTTACGTAATCAAAATGTCATAACTAGACCTTGTGGCGAAAACGACGAATATCTCACTAGTATTTTCTTTTTCGATAACCCATATGTCACAATAAGATAGAAAAGTTACCTCAATTCCAGCATGACTTTAATTTAAAAATATGGTTATCTTTACAATACTACACTTACAATGAGCGTGTTTACACCTAGGGCCTCATGTATAAAACATTCCGTAGATTTCATCCTAAAGGTGTTTGAATGCACAAAAGCCAGATTTTGCGTACGCACAAAAATTTTCAACGTTTATACATCAGGCTCCTGGTCATGCATTTTCTCAGATTAGATAGATATCTGATCGTGGAAAGATCCGGTGTAAATGCCCTCTGATTCATTCATTCATTCATTCATTCATTCATTCAAGTGTAAATGCATCAGGTTGTTGAAACCCGCATGTACATTTGACTCCTCCCACAATGTTAAAAAATAAACATGGGAGAGTGTGTTCTATCTAGGCTATATGACATGTTATAGCCAGATATGACAGCGCCACTGAACACGCATCGTCAAAGATGAGTAGCGGAATATCTTTCCAATGCGCAAACTACTGCGAATGAAACGGAAAGTAAGTACCAGACACTCAACAACACACAATCATCTTTATTATAAGTAGCGAGACTAAATTAGGAGACTGATCTTGAAGTGCTGATGCCGCTCTCTCTCCTGTGGTCTTTGATCTTGAAATTAGCTGATGCTAAATAACACACAGCTCATATCTGTTGCTTTTGTTGATGTGAACTCCGTTAAATTTGCATATAGCATGGGAATTGAAAATCGGATTTATATTCGTTCTGCGGAGACATTTATGTGGCCAAATGGAACCATTAACAAATCAGATAGCTACCCTATCAGTAAAAACACATGAAGTGACCAGGTGTAAACTGTCTCACACTATGGAAGTCAATAGGGAGCAGAAATGGTTTGGTTATACCCACATTCTTTAAAATATCTTCTTTTGTGTACAACAAAAGAAAGAAACTCATAGAGGTTTAGAAAAAATAAAGGGTGAGTAAATGATGACAGAATGTATATTTTGGGGTGAACTATCCCTTTAAAGATCCGTTTAATAGTCTGTTATTTACTTTATCTCACTTTCTTGCGCAGTCAAGCAGTGAAACGATAGAAGGAGGGAATAACACTGGAGAAGAATGGTTCACAAAAGAATAACAACAGAGGAGAAAGAGAGGACTGCTGTATGTGTGTGAGAGAGAGAGATACCAGACGGTCAAGTGTGGGCTAAGTGGCTCTGGGCACACTCCCTAGAGTCCTCACACATTCCCTTCTGGGAACAAGATGAGGCTGCACGTGTGTGTGTGTGTGTGTGTGTGTGTGTGTGTGTGTGTGTGTGTGTGTGTGTGTGTGTGCGTGTGTGTGTGTGTGTGTGAGATGGGAAGACAGACAGAAGTGGCAGACAGGAATGCAGGAATCGTATGGCATGAGGGGAAAAGGGGTCAGAAGTGAAAAAATAACAATCTATTAAACAGTGGGATTTTCTAATTTATTTTATTTTGTTTGTTTTTTTAATTATTGTGAGCAATGCAAAACATGCCACATTGCTATCAAGACATTAAGGTGTTCTGACTGAGTGTTTTTTTTTAGCATGTTGTTACGTGGTCGCTCCTGTATGGTTACTAGGCAGTTCTGGGTGTTGCTAACTGACCCATCAAAAGTCTTTCAGGTCTGTGATATTCTGCTCTCTAGATAGGTCCCCTCCCTCGATGTAAGACTATGGAAGTTTTTTCAACTATTTTATCTTTCACCAGGAAAAAAAATCATCTTTCTGATCCCACAAGCTGCATGATTTCAGGTATCAGTCATGTCTGCACCAGCGGTAAGGAAAAGGTATGTGCCAAATGATAATACTTGGGTTATAGGGGCTAGGTCAAATAGTTTGAGCAATACTAATACTGATTCTTGCCTTAATAAACACAATTAATAAGTAATATTCTGTGATTGACATAATTTATAATATATATTTTATCCAACAGAGGGCAACCAAGAGCCAGGGGAAAACTGAAAAATGTCAGCCCACTGAAACTTCATCTCAAACAAAAACAAAACTGAATGGCTTTGTAAGACCCAAATACCATTAATGCAAATACCAATTACTGTATGATACACACAAACAGTACACAGAACCGCCACAGTGTTTGATTATGTCTTGGTTTTTAATTATGCTGTTCACACAATTCACTTACTCAATCTGGTCACAGACCCTACAGAAGTGTTTTGTCTTAACTTTCCATCTTTAGAGCATGCACATCATGATGCAGTGCATCGAAACCCCTCACATACTACTTTTTAATCTTCTCCTACACACTTTCCTGCTACAAATTCAGGCTCAAACCACTTTGTGACTTTGCTTTATGATGTCAATCTTGAGTGTTGTTTTATAAATGTTATACATAAAAAATGTATGATAAAAAAAAAATCTCTTTAGCATTCAAAATCTATTTGCCAGTGATGATGTCATACATGATGATGTCAAAACGGTCTGGGTCCATTCACTAGGTGTTTCTCAATGTCAAGGATACTTCCTTGGCAGGACGCGTCCTTCCAAGTCATTTCCTTCAGAGGCTAGGCGAGGATCCTCGTTCGGATTCGAGAGAACATGTAAATGGAACATTCTAGCAAGTGCACGTTGCGTCCGTCAGTGAAACCCCGCGAACTCTAACGCGAAGCGGAGGGGTCTTGAATAAACCTAAAAGGGTTGTATTCGCTGTAAAAACTGGCTCGCTATACATTATTCCGCTTATTACATGGCTGCCTACCTAACAAAATAAATCAATAATAAATCAATAATTTGAGACAAAATATTGATTTAAAAAGGAGTTTATTGATTTAAAAATTATTGTATTGCCTGAACTGCGTCCATAGCAACATTCTAGCTGTTAAAACACAGGCAATGGTAAAATATGTTAAATGCCGGTGACGGCAAACAAGCTAACAATTGTTAAAATGACAGGTTAGCCATAACGTAATTTGTATAATTTGTAATATCAATACGGTAGTAATTTGTAGGCCTACTGGCATTTAAACGTTAAACTTTACTTATATGACGGTTATAACAAATGTATGGTAACGTAAATATACTTGCATTTAAAAGCATATTGCCCCGTTTTTGCTCCAACTCCACTAACGTCCGACATTTTGTATTTTTTTTAAACAAGATAGCAAAGCTGCGCGCATAGGATTGTGGGCGATTTGAGAGCGCGAAGAGCGCGAAGTCTACACATATGCACACTTTCCTGTATATGGGATATTTTCCGAACGAAGGACTCCGCCCTTGGTTGAAATTCTGAGGATCCTCGACATTGGAACAGTCCTTCGACGGATGTCGATGACGTAGCATCCTCGAAATTCCGGCTTCCGAGGATCCTTCCTTGACATTGAGAAACGGCTTCTGTGTCACCCATTCCTCTGGCTTTATTCTCCTCTTTTGGATCATTTTACTACAAACTGGGCGGTATAACCAAAAATCTATATCACCTATATAACCTTCTGGAGCTTAATGAAAACAAATCTGAAGTTACTTATTCCAAGTCTTTTCTTTCTGCTAGAATGTTTGAACAAATCATTCATTTATTTATTGTATCTAGCCTAGACTATTACAACTCTCAATACTATGGAGTAATAACTCAGTCCCTCTCTAAAGCGTCTCCAGATGGTTCAAAATGCTACTGCCAGGTTGTTGACAGGCAGACGAAAGTTTGATCACTTTATGCCCATTCTGACCTTTGCTACACAGGCTATCGATTAAATTTAGAATTGTTTTTAAAATTCTAATATTCGTTTTAAAATCACTACATAATCAATCACCTTCATATCTTTCAGAAGTGATTCTCCACCCACAAACCAAACAGGTCCTTGAGATCTAGCAATCTTGGTCTCCTCTCCATTCCCAGAACTAGGTTTCGGTGATTGAGCTTTCGCTGTTGCTGGTCCTAGTCTTTGGAATAACTTCCCAATTTCTGTGAGAACGGCTTCCTCTTTACCAAGTTTTAGGTATTATTGTCAATAGCTTTTAACCAGGTATAACTTTCCTACTGCATTGTTTGTATTGTCTTTACGTGTATTTTACAGTTTTTTAGGTCAACCATGAGTTGTGTTAAAAGGTGCTTTATTTACATCTAAAAATCAGTTTGCATAAAGAGCTCTATAAATAAAAGTGACTTGACTACCACCCTTTCGACCACTGCTATTTCAGTTCCCACTTTTAATGTGTCATTGTTTTGATAAATGCTTATCTGTATGGACAGGAGATGATTGTTGTTGGATTAAGGGGCTGAACTAAATCACTGAAGCCCAGCCCTACTGTATATCTCTGACTGCTGTTGAGCAACCGCACACATGCCACAGCAGCTCATGGCATTACAAATGTACATATTCACCATCCAGGAATCCACTCTGCATACTGAGACACAAGAGTTAGATAAGGGCACTGATCATGACTCATTTCAAATACCGTTATATTTCATATTTTTATAATTATAAAAATAACTTGCTACTGTGTCTAATAAATGAGGCAAAAATTAGGTATAGTAAATAGATCTAGAATTATGAAGCATTTAATTTTTCATTACGTATTTGGCAGGTTTTCATTTAAAGCCGTGACTTACGTGCAGTCAAGAATCTCTAAGGTATGCTGTGCGTGGGTTTGGCCTGCTTTTAGATGAAACATTTTTCCTTCCAATACAAAAATAATATGAAAGTAGTTGGCAGGCTAATACATAACTGTCACAGCTGCAAACCATAAATAAAAGTAACAGTTCACTGAAAAATTACAATTCTGTCATCATTACTCTCATTGTTTTTCCAAACTTGTATTTTCTTCCATAGAATAAAGCAATAAGCCCCATGAAGCTGTGGTTCACAGTGAATTTAGAACAGCTAAGTGGAGTTTTTTAAAACAGAGTTAAGGGGCACAACGCAGAGCAGAACCCCTTTAGCTGTTCTAAATTCACTGTAAACCACAGCTTCACGGGGCTTATTGCGTTTATAAAATGGTTACCACACACATTATATATATTAAAGGCAAAATAGGAATTTTAAAGGAATAGTTCATCCAAAAATGAAAATTC
>JARPMJ010009354.1:0-27749 GCA_033366665.1 Phoxinus dragarum | reverse complement strand
GGGGCGGTGCTAGGGGCCGGAGTCAATCGGCACCTTTGGTGCACGGGAATCAATTTGGGGTTCAAGGCGATATGGGGATAAATTCCGAACATGGGAGGCGTTCATCAGAATTAGGTGAATTACGGGAAATGTTGCAGCAGCAGCAAAAGCAAATTGATCAACTTACTCAGGTTCTAGCCCGTAGCCAAAGCCCCCAGTTTCGCGGTCGTTCACCACGTTTTGCATCCCTGGTTTGCCGACGGTGTCAGCAGCCTGGTCATTTTGCTCGAGATTGTACTCGGCAATTTCACCCTCCTGGCCCTCCAACTCATCCCCCCGTCGACTCGTTATCCAGCGGCATGAGGTCTGGCTTCTCCAACCCGTCGGAAAACTAGTCCCCACCGGGCTGCAGAGCCACAGTCCGGTTGGGTTTACGAATGGCTCTCGTATCTTTTCTGATGGTCTCTCCACGTCGCGTCTAGTCTCCTCTTGCCCACACCTTGTTGTTACGATCGGGGGTGTCTCAGTGCCCTGCCTGATAGATACTGGCTCCATGGTATCAACCATTACAGAGAGCTGTTTTAGGTCGTGTTTTGAACCATGGGGCCAGGATCGGTTGCAGTCATGCCACTGGTTGCGCCTCAGAGCCGCCAATGGACTGGAAATTCCATACATTGGGTATATGGAACTAGACATTGGACTGTGTGGTCGCACCGTATCCGGTTGTGGAATACTGGTAGTTCGCGACCCCCCAGGCACTAATCCGAGTACTCCGGGTATTTTGGGGATGAATGTTCTTAGTCGTTGCTATAGTGAGCTCTTCGGACAACACGGAGCAGCCTTATTCGATCTACCATTAGTAGCGCGGGATGCGGGATTATCCCAGGCCTTCCAAGCCTGTCAAAAAGTGGATGGCGTTCTTCCATGCGGAGGTAATACCAAAATCCGTGGCCGTCGAGTGTGTCGGGTTCCCGGTGGCACTCTGAAATTTGTAGCTGCTACGTGCTCGTCCGTGTTTAGTGGTAAGACCGTGTTATTTGAGCCCCTTGAGGCCGGGTTACCCGTGGGCTTATTAGCCTCTCCGTCTTTAGTGCGCGTGAGCGGGGGTACAGTTTTGGTACCCGTGGTTAATGTCGGTCTAATTGACGCGGTTTTATATCCTACAACAATCCTAGGTAAGCTGCAGGAGGTGTATTTTGTGGATCCTCCGGTAGGGTTGAAGGAGGTTTCGACTGATACTGCTAGGCTCGTAACCTGTGATGGGATTGCTGTGTCAGAGGCGGGATGCGTTGACAAGGTAGAACTGCAAGGGTTGTCGGACGAAGAGCAGGAACAGGTAAGGGCTCTCCTTTGGGAGTTCCAGAGTGTGTTCTCCACTGGCGAGGGAGACCTTGGTTGCACTAACCTGTTGTCTCACGACATCCCTCTATTGGATGAAACTCCAGTCCGACAACGCTATAGACGAATCCCCCCATCTGAATATGAGTTGGTTAAGACCCATATTGGTCAGCTTTTGGATGCACAAGTGATCAAGGAGAGTTGCAGTCCATATGCCTCCCCGGTAGTATTAGTAAAGAAGAAGGACGGTAGCCTGCGCTTATGCGTAGACTACCGTCAACTCAATTCTAAGACTCGAAGAGACTCGTTTCCGTTGCCCCGAATCGAGGAAACATTGGATTCTTTAACAGGGGCCCGCTGGTTCACTACATTAGATCTGGCCAGCGGGTACAATCAGGTCCCTGTTACTGAATCCGATCGCTATAAGACCGCCTTTTGCACACCCTTTGGGTTATACGAATGGAATCGTATGCCCTTTGGCCTGTGCAATGCACCCGGTACCTTCCAGCGTTTGATGGAGCGGCTCTTTGGCGACCAGCGTCATCAGTCTGTCTTATTGTATCTTGACGACATTATCGTGTACTCCTCATCGGTCCAATCCCATCTGCAGAGGTTGAGGATGGTGCTGGCCCGCCTGCGAGCCGCTGGCCTCAAGGTGAAGCTGGAAAAATGCGCGTTCTTTAAGGAAAAGGTGCAGTACTTGGGACATGTCATATCGTCCCAGGGAGTGGCTACGGACCCAGGAAAGGTGGAGGCCGTAGCACAGTGGCCTTATCCTAAGACTGTGTCAGAGCTGCGGACCTTTCTGGGGTTTGTTAGCTACTATAGACGGTTTGTAGAAGGGTTTGCTCAGGTAGCAGCTCCGTTACATCGGCTGGTAACTGAGGCAAATAAAGGGAAGGGGAGTAGTCGGAGGCAGGAATTAGCGCCATGGTGGTCAGAACAATGCGATCAGGCGTTCCACACTTTGAAGCAGAAACTCACTACCGCGCCGGTTCTTGCTTATGCGGATTTCAAACTTCCGTTTATCTTAGAGATTGACGCCAGCCATGTAGGGCTGGGGGCAGTGCTTTCACAAGAGGTCGATGGTAAGGTGAGGCCAGTGGCTTATGCTAGCCGAAGTCTTCGACCAGCAGAGCGTAATACTGCCACATACAGTTCGATGCGGCTTGAGTTTTTGGCCTTAAAATGGGCTATGGGGGAAAAATTTCGCGAATACTTGCTGGGGCATCGATGTATTGTCCGGACCGACAACAATCCACTGAGCCACCTAGCCACTGCAAAATTGGGCGCCACCGAACAGCGATGGGCAGCCGAATTAGCGGCTTTTGATTTTGTAGTGCAGTATCGATCGGGTAGGTCTAATCAAAATGCGGACGCATTATCACGGTTACCGTCGGTGGAACAGTCCACCGGGGATAATAGCCAGTCAGGTATGCTGGTTCCTGAGCTGCTGCGGCGCGCAGCGGGTGTAGGCCCAATTGGATCCACTGCGGTGAGAGCTGTGCAGGCTATGCCAGCTCGATCCGGGCCAGAATTGGTGGCTCTACAGGAGGAGGACCCGGTTATTAGTGTAGCCCTTAGGTATTGGCGTCAAGGGCAAGGCCCAGGGCCTCAGGAGAGACGATTTTTACCTAATCTGGTGTTAATATTACTTCGGCAGTGGGACCGTCTAAAAGAACAGGAAGGTCTGGTATATCGAAGGGTCCGTCGTCCCGATGGTGGTGAGGAGGTGCTCCAACTGGTGCTGCCCGCTGTGTTACAAGCGGAGGTACTGACCCAATTACATCAGGGCCATGGGCACCAGGGCATCGAACGCACCCTGGAGTTAGTGCGACAACGATGCTACTGGCCAGGGATGTCTGCTGACGTAACCCAATGGGTACAGCAGTGTGAGCGGTGTCAACAGGCCAAGGGGGGCTGCACCAGTTGCTCGGAGTTATATGGCACACTTGTTGGCCTCTCGTCCAAACGAGATCGTGGCCCTTGACTTCACAGTCTTGGAACCCTCTCATTCTGGGCAAGAAAACGTACTTGTGATGACAGACGTTTTTAGCAAGTTTACGATGGCAGTCCCTACTCGGGATCAACAGGCGGGGACCGTGGCCCGTGTCTTGGTGGGTGAGTGGTTTTATAAGTTTGGGGTCCCTGGCCGAATCCATTCGGATCAGGGCCGAAATTTTGAGTCTCGTCTTATTCAGCAGTTGTGTAACCTCTACCAGGTGGACAAGTCCCGCACAACACCATACCATCCAGCCGGCAATGGCCAGTGCGAACGGTTTAACCGTACCTTGCATAATTTGTTGCGGACTTTGCCCACCGGAAGAAAGAGGGACTGGGCATCTTGTTTGCCCCAGGTATTGTTTTGCTATAACACCACTCCCCACCAAGCCACTGGAGAAGCCCCTTACTATTTGATGTTTGGGCAGGAACCTAGATTGCCGGTGGATTTCCTGCTGGGTCGGGTGCAGGAGCCGGTGGCTGGTAGGGTCCATCATTGGGTGGAAGAGCATCAATCCCGGCTTCAAGTAGCTTTTGATGGCGCCCGTGAGCGGTTGCAAGCGGCAGCCCAACATCGTAAGGCTAAGCACGATCGCCAAGTAAGGGAACAGCCATTATCCAAGGGTCAATTGGTCTTTCTGCGCGAGCATGGGTTCGTGGGACGTCATAAGATCCAGGACCTTTGGAGCTCGACGGTATACAAGGTAGTCAAGACTCCACGAGATGGCGGGTCAGTGTATACAATTGCACCGGTACAGGACCTTGAGAAGGTTCGTCATGTTCACCGGGCGTCCTTGAAACCTCGTAATCAGAACAATCCAGCTTGTACTGAGCCCTTAGTAGGGCAGGTCGAACCATCATCCCCCCTGGAGATAGAAGACGAGCTGGATGACGGGGACTTGGCCCGTGTGGTGGTAGAGGCCCCGTCGGGTACTCAAGGAGGTGTAGAGGGGGGGTAGAGCCCGCTTGGAGGCCAGGGTCAGCCTAGCTCCGGAAGTGGAAGAATCCACTGGCCAGCCTTTAGTGGGAGGACTTGGCGCTGACCCTCGGTTAGAGTTGGGGCCTATAGCTTCGGAGCCTATAGCTTCGGGGCCGCCCGCTTCATTAGGGGATGCCCCAAGAAGAACGGGCCGTGTTGGGGCAGGTCAGCACTCCAATCGGCACCACTTGCCGCGAGCGGCAGGAAGTGAAGTCCATCAGATTTCTGCCAGTTCTGGTTTGGACCTGGTCTGGTTCAGACCGTGGGACCAGTAGTTTTTTTTCTCATCGTCGGGACTACGATGACTAATGGGGGGGTAGATTGTGGTGATGTTATTGGCCATCACGGGGTTAATTCCCAAATATGGCGTTTCCGCGAGGATAAAAGGAGATGCGACGGACATCTAGGTGAGCGTTTATTCCGTTTTGGGGAAGTGACGTCACTTTCGGGGCGCCGTTTTCGGTGCAGGAGGTAAGGGCTTTTTGCGTCTAACGCATCTTGAATGTTCGGATCAGGAAGGGTGATTTTGGGACTCGTTTACTTTGCAGTGCGGCAGAGGAGACTGGCAGACACGAGAGGCAAACAGATATCACTACGAGTTTTTCTTTATTAGCACTTTATTGAGTGTAGTGAGCACCGTGAGTCATTTACCACAGGTATGTGATATTCTCTTATGCCTAAGCTAACGATTAAGTGGGAGGATCATCTCCTTAACTTAATGTTATATTTTAACAGCGATACAAGCGTGGATGTGTTGCAGCAGGCTTGGCAGACCTTGAAGACTGGCAGACGCTGTCGGCTCACGCTACTTACTGACTGTTTGTTTACGTGTGATATTAAACGACCCTGAAGTGGATGGGGTGGCGTTTCACGTATAAATTACCGTGCTCGCCCTCATTTCCGTCTCTTGCTCAACTGTCTACTATTAGCTGAGAAGCTGTATTCTATTTCAACAGACTGCTTCCATCCGGTTGTGGATTGTGTTCAAGTCGATCGAAACACGCGTCGAACGTACAGCCGGCCCGGATATTTCTAAAATTGATCCTAAATGTGACAGTATTTCTCGACTGTTGAACTGAGGTTGGGGGGGAAATAATTGCACACTGACAAATTCTCTATGTCACCCTTGTATTTATATAGTTTATATATGGGTGTTTAATCTGAATTCTGCATTCATTATGGTGTGATGAACTGATCTACTGTTTGTGACATTGTCGCCCCTTTCTCTGTCAGGAAGTTTGTGGGGTGGTCTAGAATCTCCCGCTAACGTGCTGAGCACGGTCATTATAGAGAAACTGGCCTGTTTGGCCGTGCATGTGATTTGTATATGTTTCTTTGACAGCCTTGATGTGAGAGTGCATGTTTCGTGTATCATTTTTTTGTATTTGAATATTCTTTGTCTTCTCCCTTCAGAATCTGGGGCCATTCGTGGTTCCTGAAGTCTTCTGGTGTGGTGGTGGTTTGATTGACAGTCTGCAGTGTTCACAGTGAGTGTAGTGTTGTGAGAGCACGAGTGGTTGCAGTGTTAATCTGATAGCCAGGGCAAATGCCCCAGATTCTGAAGTGGTGTGTGTGAGTGTGTGTGTGTGTGTGTAATGTGTGACGTGTCTGGTTTTAAGACTCTTTATTAAAAAGTGTGTTTAGTAAATTATGTTTTTTTCAATAAACTGTTTGTACTTTCACCATTGTCTGGTATCTGACTCAGCCATTGCGTACCTGTGTGCTTTATGTACTCAAACTATTTCTGGGTTCCCGGATTATATCTGGGTGGCGTAGTCGGAATTCACCTAAAGTCTCAAACTGCCACATATATATGTAATATATAAAATCAGAGTGCCTACTCTATGTAGTAAATGGAAAATCTCTACAGCAAAAGGCCAACCACTACATGCATTCGGTTTGTTCCTACCATTTATTAGTAATGATTTACACAGTTTGTTTACTACTAACTATTTACTTGAGCATTCAGTATTGTGCAATATAGCATACAGAAGGTATGGGGGGAAAGAAGTGCTGCATTTTATTATTTAAACTTGTGACATTTCATGAAAATTCTATAATCCACGATGGCCACCACCATATGACGTCATAATATGCAAATTAGATGGGAAAATGTAATCCCTAAATAAACTTTGGGTCATCCTTAATATTTCTCTAATTTACAGAAAGTCTCTATCTTTTATCACTTTTAAGAGATAGCCTTTTGAAATTAAGATGTCAAAATCAAACGTTTTAGGAAAAAACCTCTGGCGCCTAAAGGGTTAAGATTAAAATTTGGACACATGCTGCTGTCGCGAGAATTTTAGGTTTATTTAGCTTTTGTGGACCTATTTTGCCAAACGCGTCACACCCGTGATTCTTCCGTTGAGAGCTTGAATAATAGACACTCCAGCGGCGGAGTAATACCGCACCTCACACAGCACATTCAATACAAGTCATGGAGTTGGACAAAAACTACGATAAAACCTGTTCGAAAGCATCTTTTTCAGCGATTTTTTTTTTTGGAACCGTATCAGTGTACACCCCTGACCACTCGGTGAGTTTCACGTCTTTGTAAACGAAAGTTTAATGTGTTTTAGGAAGGAATCTTCCAGTGCACATAGACAACCATTGTGGGGGTGAGGGGGGAAAGCGATATAAACCTAAAATTCTCGCGACAGCAGCATCTGTCCAAAGTTAAATCTTAACCGTTCTATTTCATCAGATACGATCTGTAAACAGGGCTTTAAGTGTAAAATACCGAACTTGTCCTTTAACCGGTCATTGTGTCATTGCTGGTTATTCAATTCTGTCATTGCAGCTTGAGAAACTCCATGCCATTGGCTACAAACCTGTTCTGCTACAAGGAAAGGAGAACAAAAAAAAAGAAATTAAGTGCGAAATATTAACGCCTCGCGTCACACTCTCCACCTTTGCCCAGGACTACCTACAGAAGATAGGTTCATTTTTATGAATACCTTTGTGAAGGTGAGATGCATGCACTGTATCTTAAAGGTGCACTTGGTAACTTTTTCAACTTAATAAATCCGTTTAGAAATCATTTGGATGGTTAAATAATCTGTTCTGGTGAGAATGGTTACTTTCCCCGCTCCCCCCAGCGTTCCCAGGTGGAAAACCAGCCTTGCAACATTGGGACTAACATCCCGGTAAGTTGAAAATAGGAAGTCTCGTGAGAAGCGAGAAAGAGCGAGAAACACAAACTGCTTTACGGAATACAAAATGTACATGTCAATGTTAAATGATACTGTGTGATGTATTACCCACCTCGGTAGACATGCTCCACACGATAAAGCGTCTGGGACTCACTTGTTCACCACACCGGCTCCGACCGTAACAAAAGCACATGAGCAGCGGTAGAAAGGGGGAGGAGTGCGCCGGCGCGCCGCTAGTGACTTTACGACAGTGATGTGAAAAATATGCTCGATGTTGGGGGAGCTCGCTGAGAAAATCAGCAAAGCGGTGGCTAGAGTTACCGAGTGCCGCTTTAAATCGTTTTTGAGAGAATTTTACTTATGCATCTGATAATGGCCTAACGGAAGTGAGGTAACAGGAGGGAGAAATCGATTTAAAAAAAAGGAAAACAATGGATCGAGAGGACAGTTGGAATCTGAGGAGATTGTAAATATTTATTCATACTCGTATGAAGGGCCACAGCCATACAATTAGTCTGCTATGCGACCAAGAGAGCAGGGACAGGTCAGGATTAGACAGAACAACGGTCTAAGGAGAAGCATTTTGTGCTGTGAGAACCAGTGGAGAACAGTGAGTTCTCTGTATATGAGGTCCCCTCAAAAACAAGATGTCACATCTCAAGGGATTTTCCTCTTAACAATAAATTTAAATGTAAACAGGGTAGGTGAGAGACCAGGGTTAGCATATAGATAGTCTGCACTGAGCCGACACAGAACCTGGCAAACAACTTCCTCTCGTGATGTAAAATGACAAGCGTTTTTTACAAACAGTCAAAGAAACGGTCACTTTATTTACTAAATTAGTGACCTTATGTATTTTTTAAACATTTTAAATCTTGCATTAACTTTTCATATAGTAATTTAATAATAATATAATTATAGTAAAATAATTTGATTATTTTTAAACTGAACAATTTTACAAGGCAGTGTTCTGCTTTTAATATCTTGTGGGGTTTTTAAGCACTATTTGCCTGTGGGCTCGGGTGAGATGGTCCATCCAGAGGGCCACCAATAAGCAGGAGTGCAACAACGGGCAGGATACTTGATTACTTCAATGAATCCTGCAATGTTTTTGTAAGCTGGAATGACACAGATATTGATGTGAGACTCATGTAACTATGAAATTCCAAACCTTATTAAATGCTATTTAGAAGTTTACTTTGGTTTAAAAAAATGTGTCAGGGCACACTGGTTCCTGGAGAGAACGTTCATGATGACGACTCTTCTGGGTACTTTGCCAGGACTGTTGGCTCACCAGATGTCAATGACACGGAGTAAGTGGAAGTTTCCTACTTGATTATTATTTTGCTGTCAGGCCATTTGGGGACTGCATATAAATGCCATAATGCAAGGGCATCTGGTTTTGGTGTCGGTAGGCCCTATTTTTAATGTTTTATCTGCTGCTACTGCCATGAGCATAACTGTATTTATTGTTTATAATTTAGTTTTATTTATTTATTTATTTAGACCCGATCTGAGAACATTACTGGCCACCCTGGTCTCAAAAGTCTGTATGGAAGAGATTCCCAGCAGTAATATGATCAATGTATGCAGACACCATGTGTTGGATTCTAAAAGCAACAGACCTGATCTCTTCGTTCCAAGTGGAACTGTCCCCTCCTGGAAACAAAGGTGGAAGGATTCTGGAGAGACTTTCTTTTAGATATTGAAGGTAAATTAATTATTTGCTGAGTAACAGTATTTTGATTTAGTTTGAGCTACTCTGAATTTTACACAATCCTACTGATCATTAATGTTATTGATTTTATTACCTTTCTATTTTATAGATGGTGTGTTTGAGATAACACTTGATCAACTGCTGGTGTTCACCTCTGGAGCTGACAGAATACCAGCACTTGGTTTTTCTCCGCAGCCAACGCTGACTTTCAATCATGAGACCGGGCGGAAGTACCCTGAGGATAATACTTGCCTTGTAGAACTTACACTACCCACCCATAACAGCCACGAGGAGTTCACCAAGTACATGTGTGACGGCATTATACAAGCTCCCACTTTTGGACTGGCTTCAAGTTTAAATGCTCTCACTAAACAAAAATAGAGCAGGTTCTGACTTTTTTTTTCTTTTCGTATTTTATGCATTCTTAAAGCATTCAATGTCTATACAATCTGCAGTCTACTGATGTCGAATTGAAATGCTCTCACTAAACAAATATAGAGCAGGTTCTGTTTTTTTCTTATTATTTTATGCATTTGCTTAAATTCATTCAACATAATTAAAAATAAATAATAATGAATAAAATATTAAAACCTGCGAAAGCTTGGACTTTATTTCATATCAAAAACAGGTTTGCCAATTTGTTGTGAGATTTACTTTGGCAGAGTGGCTCTTAGTCTGAGACGGAGCTCGAAAGCTTGACAGCTGGCAACCCTGATTGATAATCTCAGGTGAAGATTTTATTTTTTCATTGCTCCCCTAATGCATTCCAAACGGCTACATAATGTACACCTTTTAAAGGGGTGGTTGAATATGATTTCACTTTTCGGACTGTAGTTAGTGTGTAATGTTGCTGTTTGAGCATAAACAACATCTGCAAAGTTACAACGCTCAAACTTTTAAAAGCAAATATCTCCCTTTGCTTTGAACTTTTAAGGACCACAACAAACGGCTGGTAGGAACTACACGAGCTTGGGAGGAAGCTCATCACGGATTGTGCACTGCTTGTAAGGCTGAGCGATATGGCCAAAAAAAAATATCACGATATTTTTTTTCATATCAGTCGATATCGATAATTATCGATAAATGTCAAATCTTAATTTATTTCAAGTTTAAAGACAGATTTTTACTCCTAAGTGAAAGCTGTAGAAACCAGAGCGTTGTGTTTTTAAACTAGCCTACTCTTTATTGTCAGAACATATCATGACAAACACTTGCCAAACAGGGGAACATTCACAAATCTGATGTAGAACATTCAAACATTTGACATTTTCCTTAACAAAATAAATATCTTTATTTTAGTAGTATTAGCTTGAGTTAGGATGCAGATTTACTTTATACAATTTATGTTCATTAACAAAAACAGTAACATCTGTTATAAAAAAGTATCAACATTATTTTTATTTGGTAAATGTAATGTTCTTTAGTTTTATTCAAATTAACCATTGGTCAGCCAGCATCATGCATTTAGATCATGATAACCACAGATAAAATGTAACTTTATGGTTAACATTAAACTGCTGGTTGTTTATTATAAACTTTTTTTAACAATTTGTTTACACTTTTTTAAACACACTTTTTAATAAAATATAACGTTAGGCTAATAAATAAAAATATATAAAATAAAAAAAGTATAAGAAATAAAATACTGCTGCAAAGTTCTCCACTAAATAAAATACTCTCAAACCAATATTGGCCGTGATGCTAGCTAGCGAGAGGCTGGGCTAAAGCGAGCGTGCCGTGTATGTGGTGATCTTTATTTATGCGATATTTATGTCCGAGCCGGACCCGAGAGTTAAAGTCCAAATTTTTTTCCTCGTATTAATGACACGTGTACGTTTGTTTGTGTGGAAAGCCCGCTTTTTACAGAAAGGCATTCGGAAATGTCCACAGATGAGCGCATCAGCGCTCTTAACACAGGCGCGCTTGCACGTGTTTCGTTGTCATAGCAACAAAAACAAATTTCCGCACACAGGAAGACAGATGTTATGGTAATATTTTACATGTATTTGAATCACAAAAACGATTAATCAGATTTAATCAGTGCAACGCGGAGACTTCCGACACTTAATTTGTTCGTGTGGAAACTCGGTATTGACGTATGTTCCGCACACAAAACTAGCCTAATTTACGTGAAAGATTGCATTCGGTGCACATGTGAACCGTACCGAAAGTCCTGTACCGAAACGGTCCGGTACGAATACATGAACTGACTGCCTTCTGACTGTATCGTTGCGCACAGTGTTTCTCATGTTCGTCAGCGCTGTTTCATCTGCCTTTAAACTGAATTCAAGTGCTTCTCTCTGGATCTCGTGACCGATCAGAGTAAACGCGTCTGCTACACTGATCTATATACTGTCATTCTATATAGATCAGTGGTCTGCTCAGTGAGCTCGCGCTGCGCTGACATTTGGACTTTGAGCCGAGCGGATAAACGGTCCGTGTGGCGCGCGGTTCAATTGAGATTCGTTCCGCTTTTGGCGCAAAAACATTATCGAACATTTATCGAACTCTTGATATCGTTTTATCGAGAAAAATTATATCGCGATAATTATCGTTATCGTTTTATCGCCCAGCCCTAACTGCTTGTCACCACACAGCACACACCATATCAGATGTTTGTCAGAGAATGTCTTAAGAGGCAAACATCTTCACTCACTGCCATGGCAGAGATTTTTTTGACCCAGCCCTGCTCAAAATTGTGTAATTCCTGCTTTGGATTGGCAGGAAGTTGTAACAGTTCCTGTTGATGACTGCAGGATGTGGACATTCTTGCAGGACCTGTTGGTAGTCCGGCTATTGATGCACTTAAAACTGTAATTTATATTCAGTCAATGAGCGACGGTCAATATTCGGTCAATGAGCGACGGCTCGAGGTACCATCACAGAGAGCCACAAAATCACTCCAGAACATTCTCATTCACGGTTCCTTGCTGGTGGAATGATCTCCCTACCCTCGTCCGGAATGCAGATTCCCTGACTACATTCAAAAGACAACTGAAAACTCATCTCTTCCGTGAACACTTGACATTAAAAAAAACCTTTTCCTTTAATCCTCCCTTGTTTGGCTTATGCTACTCTGAGCAATGCCTGAACTTTGTATTTTGAGCACTTCTTGCGTTATTTTTGCCTCTTCACGATGACTCGCTCGCTGTAGTCCTCAGTTGTAAGTCGCTTTGGATAAAAGCGTCTGCTAAATGACTAAATGTAAATATTCTGCACCAGTAGATTGCTTTAGATTTGGTTCTACTGACATTTGAAAATAAACCTATCTATCGATCTAGATGTAGATGACTATCCATCTATCTAGATATGTAGAGATGGATTATCCATGTTAATGGGTTGACTGGTTTTATTTGGTGCTAATTGAGGTGAAGACTTCATAACATAAGCCTTATATATACAGTATTTATTTATATTTGAAACCTGGTAAGATGCATCACATTTGTAGAAAATAAATTGGATAAAAAATATAATTGATTGATCCCAGGATGTAAATTAGTTCTGTTACCATTGCTCACATTTAAGAAAAGAAATAAAAAGCATATGTTAAATCTTAAAAATTAGGATAACTTGTGCATGTCTGAAATAACATGAGGGTGAATAAATGTAGACAGAATGTTTTGAATGTTGAGTGAACTATCGGATGTTTCTGTAATTTGGTCCCTGTAAAGCTTCTTGGTGGAACCCTGCTCGCAATAGTGATACATTTTATAGTCATTTTATATATATATAAAAAGGTTATGTTGCTTAACAAATTTTCATAACAACTGCATCGATCAAGAATAGGGCTGAACGATTAATTGCATTTGCTATAATATCGCGATATGATGAAACGCGATTTTGTAATCGCAAAAGCTGCGATTACTCTCTGGTCACGTGACACGCGATAGTAAAGCAATCTGCACTGCAGATGAAGCATCAACTTGTTACGCTACGCATGTAGGCCTGGCATAGGCTACAGGAAAGAACAGTTTTGTTTAATTTATGCGATTGTGTTATAGATTCTCTTCAACGATTCTGTATGGATTCAGATCATTTCAGAATCGAGACTGAGCTTAGTTTTAAACACAGATGCGTTGCGTGATGACGCTGCGTGTGCTTTATACACAATTCTGCTTGCTTCTAATTCCTCTGTCACACACACACACACACACACACATTCGAACCTTACGAAAAAATAGTCTTTCATACAGATCGGAAAAGTTGAAGCGAAGGACATTCGCGGGCTTCATTGCACTAGAATGGCACTCGCTGTGAAATACGCGCGCTTTGCTTGATGTTACTCTAGTAGTGCGCGGTCCCGCCCGCCGGTATTTTCCTTGCAAATGCTCTATAAAGGCATCATATGTCTTTTGGAATGCAGTTGGCTTATATATTAAAAATAAAAACATGAAAACCATCGACAGAAGCTGCTTTCAATTTCAAATACTCACGCCCGCTTTGTGAAGAGCGCTCTCACATGCGGCTGTGAGCGACTCTCTACGTGTTTAGCCTACTTGCATCTCAAAATGCGTTTATGATGCGAAATTAATGTAAACAGTCAGTTATGTCTTAAGTTATTAAAAGGACAGGACAAACCACATCTTATATTTCAAAAGAGATCTGTGCATTAGTGTGAAGCAGCTTATCGTATCGAAACTGAGAAAGAAAAATCACAGCTCTTGAATGGAAAACATTCAGACTATTAAATACTGAAGCACTCTTTGTTTATTGCTTGTAATGTTTTTTCCCCTTTTTGTTATTGATAACTTTTATGTTTTGAAGCTATTCGTTTATAGCCTATTTAAAATTATTAACATGTAACTGTATTAATTTCGTTTTTTAATGTGTAATTATTTTTAAAAGTAGCCTACTTATAATTACATATGTAATTAAATAAATATTTAAAGTTTTATTAATAAGATTCATTAAATAAAAAAGTTGATCGGCTCATTCCCACCCATATTTTACAATGATTTATTGCTTGTGTTTGTTGAATAATATAATAGATTAAGAGCTTAAAAAAATAATCGCATATTAAATCGCAATCGCAATATTGGTAAAAATAATCGCAATTAGATTATTTTCCAAAATCGTTCAGCCCTAATCAAGAACCACATCTGTACACTTTAATAAGGTTGTTTTTAAATGCGGCAAAAGCAGAATGAAAAAACTCATTTGAACCGCGCGCCACACGGACTGTTTATCCGCTCCGCTCGGCTCAACGTCCAAACGGCAGCGCGAGCTCACTAGAGCAGACGCGTTTACTCTGATTTATTAAAGGACTAATGGAATATAATTACAGTGTTTAATAATGTATTTAGGCTGTTTTTCATACATTTCATGAAGATATCAAAGTCAACACAAACCTGTTTCAAGACCTGATCCCCATTAGCACATGCAGAAACTGAGAAATGAGTTTTTCAATACAGATATTTATTTTGTTAAGGACCTAATGACAAATGTTATAATGTTTTAGCTCAGATTTGTGAAATGTTCCCCTGTTTGGCAAGTGTTTGTCATGAATCTGGTATCCTTCTCTGTCTCCCTCTTCTTGGTTGTACTCGCACACACTCTCCTTTACACAAACACACACACATACCTCACACTCCTTCACTCACCCTCAGCTGTTTCTAATCGCTACTTGTTATCACGCTCATTCTCTTACACCTGTTCTCTTAAGTTTGCTGCTTCTAGCTTCCCCTTTTCTCTGCTGTTTGCCAGATTATTTCGTACTGAGTGGTTTCTCTTATCTACTGTCCTGTCTTGTCCAAGACCGTCAACCGTCCAGCCTGGCACAGGTCTGTCTCCGTCTGTTCAATACTAACCTGTTGCTCTACACTGTCCAGCCCGCCCGCTGCTGACGAGCACCCAGAGCGCCTTTTGTTATTAACAGAGTTCCAAGCTCATGGACCCACTGCAATGTGTCACGTAGTACGGTAGAGGCACTGCAAGCACTCTGTGTTATAAGATTCACACAATGTGCACCACAATGCACATACAAAGCCAATGGCTGTTCTCTCTTCAACACTGCCTGTGCTCCTGAGAATTTCCCTGACATATTGGCTGCTCCATCGTAAGTCTGACCTCGCAAGCCAGAGATTGGAATATTCAATCTCAGGAGCACATCAATAGCTAGCTTAGCCATCTGCTCACCAGTTGTCCCTAGCACCTCATACAACAAGGTCTTGATCCACATATCTGAGACATATGGAAACCTGCTCTTTCCCCTGTATATCCGGAGTACCATCCATTATGATTGAAAACTGTAGCACAGACAAGGACCTGATTGTTGAGGCAATTTCCCTCACAATTGTGTTGGCAAATAAAGCTAAGTACTCATTTTGGCACTGTGGACTGATATAATCATGGCAACTTTTCAAGAGGATAAAATACGGTCCTTGGTTGCAAGGAATTTCACAAGATGGTAAAAATTACCCTCATTAACCTCATGTCCTCGAAAGGCAACTCCCTGCCTTGCTAGATATCTAAAGGAGCCCATGATTTGCTCGAGACAGTACCTCGCCTCCTCCTGTAATCTAGCCATTGAACTGGATATTTGTGTGTGCACAGAGTTTACTACATTGACAGTAATGGCATGATGGTGGGCTTTGCTTCTCTTGTGGCGATTAAAGCATTCTACGGCATGTTTCCAATTGTTAAACCCATTAGAGCAAAAGGCAGGGTCATTTATTTTCTCTAGAGTGGTCTTTTTGATGGTGTATGCTTTGACACACTCAAAACAAAGAACTTTCTGCAATGTAGGACTATAATGCAGCCATGGATATTGACTAAACCACTTTGCCTGAAACCTTGACTTCTTGTTTAAAAGTTTCTGTACTTTTATGAATTTTGGATCAGGCTGGTATGCCTTACTTCCCAAGTCCAGGACACTGCTACACTGACTTGCTTGAGGATCGCTGTTGCTCTCACTGACTGTCTCCTGAAGAGCAAACAAAACATACCCTGGTTTTTATTCACACTGATATCCTTTTATACTAGTACCAATTCACTTCACTTTCACATAATAAAACAGGTAGACTATATTTATATTTAATAATTTGCTATTAAACAATAGTAGTATATCTCATCACAGAATCACTTTAAGACCTTTACTTTAAAGGTGCCCTAGAATGTGAAATTGAATTTAACTTGCCATAGTTAAATAAAAATAGTTTAGTACATGGACATGACATACAGTGAGTTTCAAACACCATTGTTTTCTCCTTCTTGTTTAAATCTCGTTTTTGAAAAACACCCCTGAAAAACGGGCGAATCTCCACATAACACCTACTGTGACGTAACCGATGGGATCATTAATATGTACGCCTCCAAAATTTGCATAAGCCAAGCCCTTTCAGAGATACGGTGCTACACAGAACTGCGCTGCGCAGGTGAAGCACACACACACACACACGCACGCACGAACGAACACACATACACACACACACGCACACACGTGACTGTTAAGTTCGTACTGAAAATAATGAATAAACTTACCACTCCGAAACGTCCATTTGCATTCTACAAACAACCGCTTGTTCCTCAAACTCTGCATCGTCGTCTGAAACCGGCTCAAACATATACGGTTGTACACCGAGTCTCTCCATTTGCACGTCGGACCTGTTTGCTGTGACTCTCTGAGCTCTTGTAATGAGCCCGCAGTGAAAGAGCCAATCAGAGCAGAACTCCCCATTACTATTCATGACCCTTCCAAATAAGGTAAAAACAGACCCTTTCATTCTAGGGCCAATTTATAGGGTTGGAAATTGACCTGTAAAACCTTTTCTGGACATTTTTAAATGGCTTTTTAAGCCACATACCCTCTATGTAGATATCAGGGACAAAATTAAAATATTATTTCAACACATTCTAGGGCACCTTTAAGACGATCTATCACTTTAAGACCTCACCTGAAGCCCTGAAGGTCCAGCTACTTCTTCCTCAACATGCTCTATGCAGGCCCGGTTCTACGGGGGTGCTTGAGGGTGCTAAGCACCCTCAAACAAAAGTGAAAGCACCCTCAGATGAAATTATTAATAGCACACATACAAACGAGATTTTGCCGACAATAGAAACACAGACGGATTCACACTCATACATATAGGCTAATACACAAAATAAACCCATTAACACGATTTTTCAAATCAGAAATGATTTAATTATGCTTTCATGTTTAATGCATTTGATTGGTTGTGTCCTTTCGCGATTGTGATGCATAGGTGTCTCTTTAATTGCCCACTTTGTTTACGTGTGTGCGTCCAGCTCAGAAAATTAGTTTATGCAAAAAAAAAATGAAACCTTATTATAAAGTTTGAAGCTTTAAAATAATATTTAGTTGCTAGGCAGGCAACGTGAAACCTTTGAGCGCTAGTCAGCTTCATGTCAGTGACTATACTTCACAGCGGTAGAGTTACTCAGGACACTGCACTTATTCGCAATCACAAAAGTTCATTATTTGCTCGTGTTTTAAAGCTTTGCCGGGTTAACATTTCATTGGCGTTCTGTTCTGACATGATGCACTTTTTCTGAGCGTGTACGCGCGCGCACTATCAAACGATTTTCGTTGGGTCAGACCCATCTGCTGGCACCAAACAAGCCACACATTTTTCTATTTTCATGAATACAAAAAAATGGTACAATATGAAATTTGGGTGACCCTCTCCCTAGACTAAAAAAAACTTGGATGACCCCACGTTTATAAGCACCCTCACTATTTTCAGAAGCACCCTCAGTGATTTGGTTCTAGAACCGGGCCTGGCTCTATGACATCTTCACAAGATGTCTGAGTTTCCTATATGTAATTAAATGTATGTAATGTATGTAATGAACTAATGAATAAAATCCACATGTATCATAGTATCCATTCAACACATTGTTTATATTTCAGAGCAATTTAATATGAAGGGGACATGCTTTTGTGGATTAACAAATCCATTATTATTATCTATTATTATTATCCATTATTACAGTATTCTATTAAAGGATTAGTGCACTTTTAAAAAAACTTTTGCTGATAATTTACTCTCCTCGATGTCCTCAAGATGTCCATGTCTTTCTTTCTTCAGTCGAAAAGAAATGAAGGTTTTTGATGAACACATTTCTCCATATAATGGACGTCAATGGGCCCCAAACGGGTCAAGGTCCAGATGACAGTGTCAGCGCCGCTTCAACGGGCTTTAAACGACACCAGACGATGAATACGGCTCTTATCTAGCGAAACCATCGTCATTTCAAAAATAAATAAAAAAGTTTAAGTTTTATAAGCACAAATGCTCGCCTTGCTCTGTTCTGTGATGCGCGTTCGTGACGTCACGTAATACGCAGTTACGTTGAAAAGGTCACATTAATAATAATTAAGAATAATGGATATGACGTTACATCGATATGACTTTATGAAATGAGATTGGAGTAAAAACATGAAGCCTATGTTTGGTGCGTTTCGCGGATCGGGACGAATTTTTCTGTTCGAGCCCGGCCCGCGTCCAATAGGCATAAATATATTTTTTCTCATACTAATTACACATGTTCGTTTGTTTGTGTGGAAAGCATTCGGAAATGTCCACAGATAAGCGCATCAGCGCGTGGAGCAACAAGGCTCTTAACACAGGCGCGCTTGCACGTGTTTCGTTGTCACGGCTACATAAACAAATTTCCGCACACAGGAAGACAGATGTTATGGTAATATTTTACATGTATTTTAATCACAAAAACGAACGTTTGCATCAAGTGAAAGCATCAGGAACATTGGCTACATAATAAGCTGTTTTAAATGTAAAATGTTCAATGTCGCTCTGATGTGGGCTCGGGTCGGGTATCCATCCTCTATTCCAAACCCACAGCGCGACTGAGAATATTCACTGAAGCATCGAGCAACAGTTCAATGGGAATGTGAAGTTTATGCAACAATACTAACTAATATAATTCAGAATTATTTCTTACCTTCAAATCTTTCTTGTCTTCAAATCGCGTTCTTCTTCTTCTGATGTAAATCCAATAATCTCACAGCGTGTCTTCCAAACTCGACGACTGCAGAGGACTGATCAAGTTAGGTGCATTGTTTTTGAGGTAATGAGCAAGTTTGCGTGCACACGTGGAAGATTTGCATATCAATATATGTTGCGCGTGTGGGTGTGGTCACATTAAAACTAATGAGCAAGGGTTTGAGAAACTGAATATCTTGTTGGTTTTATACAAATGACTTAAACAGAGAATATTTGTTTTCGTTTTGAATCAGATCATTTAAAACTACACACTTAAATGATTATAAATATATAGAGCTCACAAATGTGTGACAAGTATTCGCTGAGTTTTATGTTTAGAGACGTGCTCAAGAAAAAAAAAGTTCACGAGACGGAGAGGCAGAAAGCACACCCTGTTTAATTTCTTTATTTTACAAAAGCACAACAATTTGTTTTGATTGTAAGTGGACACATACAAAAGTAGACATCTCACAGATTCTTTTTCATATTTATTAAGTCTGTATGACCATAAATGACGGAGTATTTTAAGTTTATTCAGCTGCTATGTGAAAAAAATCGCGCAAATCACGCCGACGTGATTGCCGACCCCAGAAGGTTAAAGAGACTGGACCACAGTGCTAGTTTGGCACCACCACACTACATATTTTAAAGGGGTAGTTCACCCAAAAATGTAAACTCTGTCAGTAATTACTCTCCCTCATGTTGTTCCAACCCCGTAAGCCTTTCGTTCATCTTCGGAATACAAATACAAATATATTATTGACTTTATTGAGCTGGCACATATAACATCTTTCGATGAAGTTTGCCTAATGATATTTTTCCGTGGAGGACTATCCGAGCCGGATTTTTGGATTTCTTGCCTGTTCCGTGGATTACTCTTTTGCCTCTGACCCCTGCCTGTTTTGTTTGTTTGTTTGTTTGTTTGTTTGTTTGGACTGCGTACCTGTGTTTTGACCTATTGCCTGTATATTGGATTACGTGTCTGGATTGCCCCTTAATTAAAGCTGTATTTGGATCTCAACCTTCGTCCCTCCCTTAAGCTGGAGAAGTTGGTGAAAAGTAAACTTGGCGCAGCTGAATTCACCGTCGCTACTAGTACAGTGGGAAAATCAGAGGTCTGGAAAGTGTTTGGAGTGGTGCTGGATTCTGATGGAAATTCTACAGGTTATGTGAAATGCTCAAAATGCAAGGTGCTGATGAAATATGACAGCAAAAAAACAGGGTCGTCCAGTCTGAGCCGCCATACATTAAACTGTGGGCATTCGACCACCACCACCACGACGCAGCAGCAGCAATCAATGACAAAGTGCCTTGCCAAAAATGTCCCCCTTAAAACAAAACAGGCAGTAACAGAAAAATGTGTTGACATGTGCGCCAAGGACATCACGCCATTTTATTTTGTTCAAGGAAGACGGCTTCTTAGAACTTGCACAGGAACTCATAAATGTTGGTGCAACACATGGCAGAGTTGCTGCAAGCTCTGTCCTCCCATCTTCCAACACAGTAGCAACACACTGTTGGAATTTGGCAGAGGAAAAAAGAGAAGAGCTTGCGAAGCAGGTGAAAGAGATCCTGAACAAAGGAGGAAAATTGGGAATGTCTACAGATATGTGGACAGACGACTTCAGAAAGATTCACTATCTGTCAATAACGTGCCACTATGTTACAGAATAACGTGCCACTTTGTTACAGAAGATTTTGAATTGATCGGAAAGAATCTGACCACAGCAATGTTTCCCGTGGATGAGAAAAAAATGCGCGATAACATCAAGAGGGAGCTGGTCAAGCTCTTGGTCACCAAGTTCGGGTTCGACCCACTGTCTTTAAAAGACATTTTTTGGGTTACAGACCAGGGAGCAAATGTAGTTAATGCTCTCAGGTCATACATGAGACTTGACTGCATGGACCACGTCCTCAACACTGTCCTTCGCCATGGACTTGATAATGACGCACTGATGCAGGTGGCCCCTGACTTCGCTGAAACAGTGACAGCATCAAAGGCGATTGTCAGGTAAAGTAGTAGGCTACGGTAGAAATGTTTTACTCTTATAATACTATTAGTATCCTATTAATCTATTAGTCGCTCCGGAGTATAGTCGAAAAATCAGTCAAAAAATGCGTCATGGAGAGGGAAAAAAAACATAAATGCACAGGACAAAAAAAAAGTGTGATTTATAGTCCCGAAAATAATACGGTAATATAATCTGAGTCTTTAGTTGTGTTTGATTATCACTAGGCTACTCATTTGTGTAACAGCAACAGGCTCTCTTATTGCCTCTACAGATATGTAAAGCAGTCGGGAATGACAGCGCAGCTCTCAAAGACCATCCTGCAGATGGTGGATACACGCTTCAGCGCTGTGTATTTGACCCTTAAATCCATCAGTGACATTTACACAGAGCTGGAAGTGCGTGGAGAGAGTGACAGGATTGAAACAATAACCCCCGACACTTTGGGCATGCTGGTGTCATTTTTGAAGCCCTTTTATGATGCTCAGCGTGAACTGGAGGGGGACAAATATCCCACACTACAACCATGCGCACTGGTTGCAGGAAAAAATGGCCAAGTCTGTCATTGATCTCCACAAAGCTGCAACATTCCTGTGGCCGAAATGTAACCAGTTGCGGATGCTGCCTGCTGACCAAAGGGTAAATGTGCAACAATATGTCAAGTCCCGCCTGTCAGCTGCGCAGCAACCGGTACCCCGAGGGCCCAGGTGAAGCGAGCCAGGAGACGAGTGCTTCGTCGTCGGCAGCAGCACCGGCACCCGCCGCAGAGAAAACACCCGCGCTTTGATGAATGGAACAGCAGCGTGTATCCCAAACTGGCTCAGTTGGCACGGCAGGTGCGCTGTGTTCCGGCAGGGTTAGGGTTAGTGCCAGCAGCAGCGAGAGGGTATTCAGTGTGGCTGGCCGTTAGAGATGCGCGGTTGGTGGTTACAGCCGCGGATATACCGCGGATCGGGCGGATGACGTGACGAAGAATTATATTTTAATTAATTTCGGGCGGGTGGCGGGCGGTTGAACTAATAAAATGAAAAATATATGTGTACATTGTTAAATATTGTTATCTGACTATACCTACATCCAAAAAAAAGAAAATAGGGGAATGATATTACATGCGCTTCATGAGGCACACACGCGCGTCTCTTGCTCTCTCTCCCTCTCTGCCGTGCACGCGCTGCGCGGTGTGGAGCACAGTCTCTGCCTCGCGGGCGCGCTCGCTCTAGATTCCGGAGATTTTAACTAATTCGCGGGCATCAGTGAGCCGCTATCAATATGCTGGAGACTTGGGATGTCTGCATTTCTATACTGAGATAATATCGGCATTATAATTATTGATTTTTCATTAGGCTATTTTTTTGGTGCTCCCTCAGCTCTTGGTGCCCATGCGGGTGGTGGGAGCGGCGGCGCTGTCCTATAGTCGTCACCCTGACATGACAGTGCGTAGAGTTTGCCTATAATGTAAATTACTTATTTTATTCGAGCTTTCTATCTATTTGCTAAAAAATAAAGTGTAATAGGCATTCATTAGTAGTAGGCTAAATAGCAGCATGTTGAAATGATGTGCCAAAATGCGTTTTCTATTCGGCTACAATGGAAATATTGTACAGAAGCCTATCATATAAGGTCAGGTTTGCCGAAGTGCGTTTGATTTAGGCTATTTGTTTATTTTTGTCCCTGTGCGCCGATCGCAGACGGAGTTCACTGCTGATATTCTGAGGTAAGAGCTTTCTAGTCTTGCGACTTGCGGATGGCGGGCGGGTGCGGTTTTGAAAATTGGTCACAATCGTTGGTGCGGATGGATGGCGGACGGATGATGAGTTTTGTGATGCGGTTGCGGATAAAATAATAGCCCATCTGCGCATCTCTACTGGCCGTACTATTGAAGAGAGGAGAACACGCCTCAGTCCATCCACTGTGGACGCACTCCTGTTCCTCCTGATGCCTTATAAACTTACGATTATGTTTGAAGGCTAGGCCTATTTTGTTTCAAAACTGTTAAAAATTGTGTGGTGTTAAAAGTAGCCTGCCCGCTGGCTGGGTTTGAGTTCTTTTTATTTATTATTGTGTGAAGATTTTTATTTAAGGCATACTTATATAGCCTATTTATTTATTTAAAGTTTAATTTTTCAGTTGTTTGTATTGTTTTGTATTGTTTAAAGGCGTGAACATTAAAGGTTGATTTGAATTCCCGTCTGCTGGTCATAACGTGTATGAGAAAGAAAAAAAACGTGTCACAGTGTCTGGTGGTTCCCTGGGTTTAACACTAGATGTCTCAGTTTTCACGGTGTCTAGGCATTTTCACTACATTTCCCATAATCCTGTCTGTCACTGATTGTTCATTGCCTTCAGCTGTTTCTCGTCACCTTGTTTGCACTTGTGTATATATACCCTGTCTGTTTCGGTGTTTGTCACGGAGTCCTTGTATATAGGGGATTATCACGCTGATACGTAGTACTTCCGCATTCAGTGATCTTTGTGCACTGCCACTTCCGGTGAATCACTCATCACTCTGGCGTACCCATGATGGACGACCTTAAGTTTATTTATACTGCATCCAGGGTGCGATTTACCGTGGGATTTTCCCCTTTCTGGTCAATTAAATGTATCCCTGCCTCTGTTTAATTATTTTTATCCCCGGTGGCAGGGATGTAGTGGAGGCTAAACGCACGTAAACGCCGTTTGCGCACCTCCCAAAATTCTGAAACAGGGTCCCCGCGGATCCTTAAAAAGTATTAAAAGGTCTTAAATTCGATATTTAAAATTGAAGGCCTTAAAAGTCTTAAAGTCTTATTTTTACTTATGAAAAGTCTTATTTTTACCTATGAAAGGTCTTAAATTTTAGATGACACTTTGACGACGTATCTAAATGCTTTCCAAATGAAAATTATCTTATTAGCGTACGTATTATTTTTATTATTCTATCTTTGTGGATTTGCTTGTTCACGTGACAATTCGCGTAATTTACGGCAGCGTATTAGCCTGCGTCTGTCTCCTGCACGCGAGAGGAGAGGATAAGAGAACGAGTAAATGTCAGTTCAATAGTAAGTTCATTCTTTGTGCTTAGGATTGTCTATGAACTATGATGATATTGTAATCATTGTTTTAACTAACGTTACGTACGAGGCACCGCGAGTGCGAGCTGACATCGCGTTTGTCTCTCATGCTTGCTTTCACTGCGTGATGTGTCAGTGCAGTTATAGGTATGTCCCCAAATGAGTTTTTGTCTTATTATATTTATATCATATTATGTTGTTATATTAGAATATCACGAGCAAGAGTGCCGTTTTCCTGTGCACAATTGCAAATGTGCTATTTATTTTATACAACAGTTAAATTAACAATAAAGTTAACATTGTGTGTTACTTTTTATATTGGCAATATTGTTTGTTTCCCCCTTTATTCGTCGACGAGAATTTCATAATGAAACTGTAGTCCAACAGACAGCTATTATTTTTTTAAAAACTGAAATCCGCGTTTTGAACGAATCATTTGATTCAATGAATGAATCGGCCGTTTGAACAAATCGGTTGAATAAATCTCCAACAACTCGCTTATTAAGACAGTGACTTACTGCCACCTACTGGAGAGTTTAGTTGCATATTTAAAGTACCCTTTAATTAAAATGTGAAAATTATAAATAATTTCATATTTAAATATTGAATAGCTTTATTTATGCAATTGCAAATTAAGTGTAAATATAGTAATGCCAGTTCGGATGCCGCTTCTGTGTCACCTCTGCACTGCAAGGATGGTTTTTAATTTAATTATTTAATTTGACAGTGGTACGGTCTTATTCTAATAGAATTTAATTTGAATGTTAGAATTTGACGTAAAAGGTGATGCATACCTCTAAATAATTAAACCTCTAAACCTACTAAAAGAAACCTCTAAAATAAATAATTTCCATATTTAGGTGAAAATGCCCCTGGAAATCAATTTAAGGTGGCAAATATTGCCCCTTAATACATTTTTTATTTCAGTCACTACTGTGAACTGACCACTGCATAGATAGAATATGTTAAATATGAATATCTTTGTGAGTCTGCTGTCAACAACAGGCCTAAACCAGCCATGGTACCAGTACAAAATCAGTAAAATATCATCTAATTATTATCAACAAAACTTTGAAAATATCGAGATATATTTTTGTTAATATTGCAAACCCCTAATGTACGGTATTAATTTTGATTTCTTCAGGTCTTAAAAAGGTCTTAAAAAGCCTTAAATTTGACTTTAAAAAATGTGCAGATACCCTGTGAAATAGCGTTTATCCACCTCTAAAGTGCGTTTATCCACCTCTAAATAGCGTTTATCCACCTCTAAATTGCGTTTATCCACCTCTAAAGTGCGTTTATCCACCTCTAAAGTGCGTTTATCCACCTCTAAATAGCGTTTATCCACCTCTAAATTGCGTTTATCCACCTCTAAAGTGCGTTTATCCACCTCTAAAGTGCGTTTATCCACCTCTAAATAGCGTTTATCCACCTCTAAATTGCGTTTTATCCACCTCTAAAGTGCGTTTATCCACCTCCAAAGTGCGTTTATTCCACCTCTAAATTGCGTTTATCACCTCTAAATTGCGTTTATCCACCTCTAAAGTGCGTTTATCCACCTCTAAATTGCGTTTATCCACCTCTAAAGTGCGTTTATCCACCTCTAAATTGCGTTTTATCCACCTCCAAAGTGCGTTTATCCACCTCTAAATAGCGTTTATCCACCTCTAAATAGCGTTTATCCACCTCTAAAGTGCGTTTATCCACCTCTAAAGTGCGTTTATCCACCTCTAAATAGCGTTTATCCACCTCTAAATTGCGTTTATCCACCTCTAAAGTGCGTTTATCCACCTCCAAAGTGCGTTTATTCACCTCTAAATTGCGTTTATCCACCTCTAAATTGCGTTTATCCACCTCTAAAGTGCGTTTATATCCACCTCTAAATTGCGTTTATCCACCTCTAAAGTGCGTTTATCCACCTCTAAAGTGTGTTTTATCCACCTCTAAAGTGTTTATCCACCTCTAAAGTGCATTTATCCACCTCTAAATAGCGTTTTATCCACCTCTAAATAGCGTTTATCCACCTCTAAATAGCGTTTATCCACCTCTAAAGTGCGTTTATGCACCTCCAAAGTGCGTTTATCCACCTCTAAAGTGCGTTTATCCACCTCTAAAGTGCGTTTTATCCACCTCTAAATTGCGTTTATCCACCTCTAAAGTGCGTTTATCCACCTCTAAATAGCGTTTATCCACCTCTAAATAGCGTTTAACCTACCCCACCTCTAAATTGCGTTTATCCACCTCTAAAGTGCGTTTTTATCCACCTCTAAAGTGCGTTTTATCCACCTCTAAAGTGCGTTTATCCACCTCTAAATAGCGTTTATTCCACCTCTAAATTGCGTTTATCCACCTCTAAAGTGCGTTTATCCACCACTAAATAGCGTTTGTTTATCCACCTCTAAAGTGCGTTTATCCACCTCTAAAGTGCGTTTATCCACCTCTAAAGTGCGTTTATCCACCTCTAAATAGCGTTTGTTTATCCACCTCTAAAGTGCGTTTATCCACCTCTAAAGTGCGTTTATCCACCTCTAAAGTGCGTTTATCCACCTCTAAAGTGCGTTTATCCACCTCTAAAGTGCGTTTATCACCTCTGTTTATCCACCCTCAAAGTGCGTTTATCCACCTCTAAAGTGCGTTTATCCACCTCTAAAGTGCGTTTATCCACCTCCAAAGTGCGTTTATCCACCTCTAAAGTGCGTTTATCCACCTCTAAAGTGCGTTTATCCACCTCTAAAGTGCTTTTATCCACCTCTAAAGTGCGTTTATCCACCTCTAAAGTGCGTTTATCCACCTCTAAAGTGCGTTTATCCACCTCTAAAGTGCGTTTTATCCACCTCTAAAGTGCGTTTATCCACCTCTAAAGTGCGTTTTATCCACCTCTAAAGTGCTTTTATCCACCTCTAAAGTGCGTTTATCCACCTCTAAAGTGCGTTTATCCACCACTAAAGTGAGTTTTATCCACCTCTAAAGTGCGTTTTATCCACCTCTAAAGTGCGTTTATCCACCTCTAAAGTGCGTTTATCCACCTCTAAAGTGCGTTTATCCACCTCTAAAGTGCGTTTATCCACCTCTAAAGTGCTTTTATCCACCCTCTAAAGTGCGTTTATCCACCTCTAAAGTGCGTTTATCCACCTCTAAAGTGCGTTTATCCACCTCTAAAGTGCGTTTATCCACCTCTGTTTATCCACCCTCTAAAGTGCGTTTATCCACCTCTAAAGTGCGTTTATCCACCTCTAAAGTGCGTTTATCCACCTCTGTTTATCCACCCTCTAAAGTGCGTTTATCCACCTCTAAAGTGCGTTTATCCACCTCTAAAGTGCGTTTATCCACCCTCTAAAGTGCGTTTATCCACCCTCTAAAGTGCGTTTATCCACCTCTAAAGTGCGTTTATCCACCTCTAAAGTGTGTTTATCCACCTCTAAAGTGCGTTTATCCACCTCTAAAGTGCGTTTATCCACCTCTAAAGTGCGTTTATCCACCTCTAAAGTGCGTTTATCCACCCTCTAAAGTGCGTTTATCCACCTCCAAAGTGCGTTTATCCACCTCTGTTTATCCACCCTCT
>JARPMJ010009353.1:17500-22500 GCA_033366665.1 Phoxinus dragarum | reverse complement strand
GTGTGTGTGAGTGTGTGTGCAATGTGCTTTTAGCAATGTGCTGACCTGTTTCAATCTGTTGGACTATTCAAAAAATTTGATTCCTAATGAAATTAACTTGTAATGTGGAATCAAATAAAGTATATAATGTATGTGTGAGTGAGTGAGTGTGAGCAACTGTGTGTGTGAGAGTGTGAGTGAGTGTGTGAGCGAGTGTGTGAGCGAGTGTGTGCGTGTGTGTGTGTGTGAGAGAGAGAGAGATAGAGTGTGAGTGAGTGTGTGTGTGTGTGTGTGTGTGTGTGTGTGAGAGAGAGTGTGTGTGTGTGTGTGTGTTCTGTGCACGTTCTCTTGTTCTGATTCATCTCGTGTCTCGTTCTTTACCTCCTTCTGTTTCTGGCTCTCTGTTAAACGAGTGTGTAGGTGTGTGTTTTACACTTATATAAATTGTCACGTTATGCAATATGTGTGTGTGTTTAGGCCGTGTGGATTATATAGAGCTCGATATAGACGTGAGATTATAGATCCTGAGATATTTCTGTGTGTGTGTGGATGTTGAACTGGACATTCGGGTTTGTTTTCATATTTCCGAGCAGAAGAACGAGATCAGAGCTCACAGCTGTGTGTGTGTGTGTGTGTGTGTGTGTGTGTGTGTGTATGTGTGTGTGTCTTCAGTTGCTCTGAGGGATTCTGGATCATATGTTCTGTATCTCCAGACGGGCTGCTGTGTGTTCGTCTGGGTTCAGAGAGTGTTACCGTAGTTCTTCATGATGACCCTGGTCTATCTCGAGCTGATGTGGAGATGTGGAGATGTGGAGATGTGGAGATGAGGAGATGTGGAGATGAGGAGATGAGGAGATGTGGAGATGTGGAGATGTGGAGATGAGGAGATGTGGAGATGTGGAGATGAGGAGATGTGGAGATGTGGAGATGAGGAGATGTGGAGATGTGGAGATGAGGAGATGTGGAGATGTGGAGATGTGGAGATGAGGAGATGTGGAGATGAGGAGATGTGGAGATGTGGAGATGAGGAGATGAGGAGATGTGGAGATGAGGAGATGTGGAGATGAGGAGATGAGGAGATGTGGAGATGAGGAGATGAGGAGATGAGGAGATGAGGAGATGTGGAGATGAGGAGATGTGGAGATGAGGAGATGTGGAGATGAGGAGATGAGGAGATGTGGAGATGAGGAGATGTGGAGATGAGGAGATGTGGAGATGAGGAGATGAGGAGATGTGAGATGTGGAGATGTGGAGATGAGGAGATGAGGAGATGTGGAGATGAGGAGATGTGGAGATGTGGAGATGAGGAGATGCGGAGATGTGGAGATGTGGAGATGAGGAGATGTGGAGATGTGGAGATGTGGAGATGAGGAGATGTGGAGATGTGGAGATGAGGAGATGAGGAGATGTGGAGATGAGGAGATGAGGAGATGAGGAGATGTGGAGATGTGGAGATGAGGAGATGTGGAGATGTGGAGATGAGGAGATGTGGAGATGTGGAGATGAGGAGATGAGGAGATGTGGAGATGTGGAGATGAGGAGATGTGGAGATGAGGAGATGTGGAGATGAGGAGATGTGGAGATGAGGAGATGTGGAGATGAGGAGATGTGGAGATGTGGAGATGTGGAGATGTGGAGATGTGGAGATGAGGAGATGTGGAGATGCGGAGATGCGAGATGCGGAGATGCGGAGATGCGGAGATGCGGAGATGAGGAGATGTGGAGATGTGGAGATGAGGAGATGTGGAGATGAGGAGATGAGGAGATGAGGAGATGTGGAGATGTGGAGATGAGGAGATGAGGAGATGTGGAGATGAGGAGATGAGGAGATGTGGAGATGAGGAGATGATGTGGAGATGAGGAGATGAGGAGATGTGGAGATGTGGAGATGTGGAGATGTGGAGATGAGGAGATGAGGAGATGTGGAGATGTGGAGATGTGGAGATGAGGAGATGAGGAGATGTGGAGATGTGGAGATGAGGAGATGTGGAGATGAGGAGATGAGGAGATGTGGAGATGTGGAGATGAGGAGATGTGGAGATGTGGAGATGTGGAGATGAGGAGATGTGGAGATGTGGAGATGAGGAGATGAGGAGATGTGGAGATGAGGAGATGAGGAGATGTGGAGATGTGGAGATGAGGAGATGTGGAGATGAGGAGATGCGGAGATGCGGAGATGAGGAGATGTGGAGATGTGGAGATGTGGAGATGAGGAGATGTGGAGATGTGGAGATGAGGAGATGTGGAGATGAGGAGATGTGGAGATGAGGAGATGTGGAGATGTGGAGATGTGGAGATGAGGAGATGTGGAGATGAGGAGATGTGGAGATGTGGAGATGAGGAGATGAGGAGATGTGGAGATGAGGAGATGTGGAGATGTGGAGATGAGGAGATGTGGAGATGAGGAGATGTGGAGATGTGGAGATGAGGAGATGAGGAGATGTGGAGATGTGGAGATGTGGAGATGAGGAGATGTGGAGATGAGGAGATGTGGAGATGTGGAGATGAGGAGATGTGGAGATGTGGAGATGAGGAGATGTGGAGATGTGGAGATGAGGAGATGTGGAGATGTGGAGATGAGGAGATGTGGAGATGAGGAGATGTGGAGATGTGGAGATGAGGAGATGTGGAGATGAGGAGATGAGGAGATGTGGAGATGAGGAGATGAGGAGATGTGGAGATGAGGAGATGTGGAGATGTGGAGATGAGGAGATGTGGAGATGAGGAGATGTGGAGATGTGGAGATGTGGAGATGAGGAGATGTGGAGATGGTGGAGATGAGGAGATGAGGAGATGAGGAGATGTGGAGATGAGGAGATGAGGAGATGTGGAGATGAGGAGATGTGGAGATGTGGAGATGAGGAGATGTGGAGATGAGGAGATGTGGAGATGTGGAGATGTGGAGATGAGGAGATGTGGAGATGTGGAGATGAGGAGATGTGGAGATGAGGAGATGTGGAGATGTGGAGATGTGGAGATGAGGAGATGTGGAGATGTGGAGATGAGGAGATGTGGAGATGTGGAGATGAGGAGATGTGGAGATGTGGAGATGTGGAGATGTGGAGATGAGGAGATGAGGAGATGTAGGAGATGTGGAGATGTGGAGATGAGGAGATGTGGAGATGAGGAGATGTGGAGATGTGGAGATGAGGAGATGTGGAGATGAGGAGATGAGGAGATGAGGAGATGAGGAGATGTGGAGATGTGGAGATGTGGAGATGAGGAGATGAGGAGATGTGGAGATGAGGAGATGAGGAGATGAGGAGATGTGGAGATGAGGAGATGAGGAGATGTGGAGATGTGGAGATGTGGAGATGAGGAGATGTGGAGATGTGGAGATGAGGAGATGTGGAGATGAGGAGATGTGGAGATGTGGAGATGTGGAGATGAGGAGATGTGGAGATGTGGAGATGTGGAGATGTGGAGATGAGGAGATGTGGAGATGTGGAGATGAGGAGATGTGGAGATGTGGAGATGTGGAGATGAGGAGATGTGGAGATGAGGAGATGTGGAGATGTGGAGATGAGGAGATGTGGAGATGTGGAGATGAGGAGATGTGGAGATGAGGAGATGTGGAGATGAGGAGATGTGGAGATGTGGAGATGAGGAGATGTGGAGATGAGGAGATGTGGAGATGTGGAGATGTGGAGATGAGGAGATGTGGAGATGAGGAGATGAGGAGATGTGGAGATGAGGAGATGTGGAGATGAGGAGATGTGGAGATGAGGAGATGTGGAGATGTGGAGATGTGGAGATGAGGAGATGTGGAGATGTGGAGATGAGGAGATGTGGAGATGTGGAGATGAGGAGATGTGGAGATGTGGAGATGAGGAGATGTGGAGATGAGGAGATGAGGAGATGTGGAGATGAGGAGATGTGGAGATGTGGAGATGAGGAGATGTGGAGATGAGGAGATGTGGAGATGTGGAGATGAGGAGATGTGGAGATGAGGAGATGTGGAGATGAGGAGATGAGGAGATGTGGAGATGTGGAGATGAGGAGATGTGGAGATGAGGAGATGAGGAGATGTGGATGAGGAGATGAGGAGATGTGGAGATGAGGAGATGAGGAGATGTGGAGATGAGGAGATGAGGAGATGAGGAGATGTGGAGGATGAGATGGAGATGAGGAGATGTGGAGATGAGGAGATGTGGAGATGAGGAGATGTGGAAGGAGGAGATGTGGAGATGAGGAGATGTGGAGATGAGGAGATGTGGAGATGTGGAGATGTGGAGATGAGGAGATGAGGAGATGTGGAGATGAGGATGAGAGATGAGGAGATGTGGAGATGAGGAGATGAGGAGATGTGGAGATGAGGAGATGTGGATAGGAGATGAGGAGATGAGGAGAGGAGATGAGGAGATGTGGATGAGGAGATGTGGAGATGAGGATGAGGAGATGAGGAGATGTGGAGATGTGGAGATGAGGAGATGTGGAGATGTGGAGATGAGGAGATGTGGAGATGTGGAGATGAGGAGATGTGGAGATGTGGAGTTTAGCTCACGTGTGGAGCTCATAATGTCAGATCATTCACTCAATCTTTTCTTCCGCTTCCTCATGCAGAAATGAGATGGGATTTCTGTGGCTGCAAGTGCTGTGATTGGTCGTGTCATTGATGTCATTGAAGTTCAACTTCATGCAAATGAGCAGCTATTGTGTATTGTTGTATTGTCTCAACGTTTTCTCTGCGTTGTCTCAACTTTTCTCTGCGTTGTCTCAACGTTTTCTCTGCGTTGTCTCAACTTTTCTCTGCGTTGTCTCAACGTTTTCTCTGCGTTGTCCTCAACGTTTTCTCTGCTATGTCTACACGTTTTTTCTGCGTTGTCTCTGTGTTCTCTGCAATGTCTCAACGTTTTCTCAGCGTTGTGTCAACGTTTTCTCTGCGTTGTCTCAACGTTTTCTCTGCGTTGTCTCAACTTTTCTCTGCGTTGTCTCAACATTTCTCTGCGTTGTCTCAACGTTTTCTCTGCATTTTCTCAACTTTTCTCTGCGTTGTCTCAACGTTTTCTCTGCGTTGTCTC
>JARPMJ010009353.1:10000-12500 GCA_033366665.1 Phoxinus dragarum | reverse complement strand
TATTACAGCTGGATATTTTCCTTCTTAACGATCCTCTTATTTATAAAGTCTGTAATTTCAGCTCAAATGTGATGGAGAAATCTGAAATGTCAGTCTCAGCTCAGATCTAGTCGTCCAGCTGGCAGGTTATCATTGCTTTATTCTGGCCAGGAATCGCCCACTTAGACAGTCTGACTGGCATCTACAGTGATGGAGATGTTTTTATGTGAGGCTGAGGCCATGTTTGTACATCTGAGATCAGACGTGGATAACTCATGAAGCACAGGCTCGTGATGATGAATATTATGTGGACATGATTGCCAAAACTCTGGATGTTTGCCAAAGATCTGATGTGATGAAAGTTGGGATGCATGATTTTGGAAAAAAATCTTATTGGTATTTCTAATTTTCAAACATTAAACCATCACACTTTTGATGTAAAACCGCAGGTGAATATGATTGACAAACGTTTTGTGTTAAAGCGACTCAAACTCCAAACCATAGACTGTAAATAAATATGGACGTAGTGTGTGTGACGTCACCCGTAGTGTTTCTGAAGAGCGTTTCTGAAGCCCAAAGTGGGCGGAGCCGGCCGTCGCCATCTTGGCAGCGTCACTCCCGGATAAACGACAATGTGCAGCGAGGCGGATTAGCTGAGGTGACGTTACGCTAGCAGACAAACAGCTAGCAGTGACATCAGCGGTAATACACCTGTCACTCAAGTGGCCACGCCCTTAATTATGCAGAACTTTATGGCTTAAAATTATTTAAACGGATGAGTTATAAAAATATTCACCCCCTCACAGTCGCCATGAAGAGCAAGATTAGATATATAGACCAAAAGCACTTTTAGCTCCAGACTGTAAACATGTTTTCTTCTGCTGTAAAGTTGGGCATTTTAACATGGGACTGAGTCTCTTCTGCAGCCGCTCTCTAGTGGCCGGTCGAAAAACTGCAGTTTAAGTCACTTGTGTTTTGGATTTAAGAGTGAGACAGGAAAGTTGCTGCTTGGAAAAAAACAGCGGATCATGAGATGTTTGCATGTAAATGAACACAGTTCTGGACTTCACTCTGAAACTCGCAGCGCACGTATTAATTTACTTAAAGGCACACTCTGCAGTTTCCGTTTTTGTCAAACAGCGACCCCTAGAGCCGCTGTGGAGTACTTGTATTTAACGTCGTAAATACCACTCACGTTAAATACCACACGCACTTTCTTCGTTTTCTTCGTCGACTCTGCCGTGATTCACGTCTGAAATGTGTGCTAGTGTCTTCCATAGACTCTGCTTATGTGGTTGATGTATGTGACGTCGTGCCGTAAAGCACGTTGTGATTCTCGCGAGATTTGGTGGGATCTCTCAAACTTGCATTACTGGTTTTGCCAGCAGCGCCCCCCCCCCCCCGCTTTGCTATCGGGATGATTCGACCGGTTACCATTGAAATGACTTCGAAGCTGTTATAATAAGGTACAAATCTTGCACAGTGTGCCTTTAAATCACAGCCTTTTCCATTTTATAATTTTGCTAAGCCATATCACAATTTTGGCTTTGTTTTGATTAATTTTGCAGCCCAAGATAAAAATCAAACCTTGTCAATCCAGTGCCTAGCTCCTCTTCAGAAGTGTGCTTGACAACAGGAGTGTATACATGATGATCATCTCCTGCTGTACTTCAGTCACACAAGACCAACGACCCGATGACTGTGAGTGACGTACGGATGATCCGCTGAATGGTCTTCAGTATCTGATCTGAATCTTTAGTGTCTCTCAGCTGGAGCTTGACCTCTTCAGACGTCAGTGTTAATGTGCGGAGATGACATCACGCCCTCTCTCTCTCGCTCAGTGTGTCAGTGTCTCTCGTCCTCAGTTGCATTCTTCTCTTCTGTCCTCTCGCATTTCTTCAGTTCCAGCAGTGGATAATGTCTCTAAATGTCAGGCGTCTTTTATTGAGATCAGAATGGCTCTGAAGAGGCGCTCAGGTGTTTGTGTGTGTGTGTGTGTGCTGTGTCTCTCTGTTTGGGTGTGTCAAGGGTCTGTATTTGCTGGAATCGCGCGCATCAGATGAACTCGGACGGTCAGGTTAGTCTAGTTTGGAAACTGATGATGATAATCAGCCACAGAAGAATGAATTCAAATAATGTTGTGACAGTCTCCATTAACCCGTTCCCCGCCTTAGGCGAGTGTTTCCGGCAATCCATGTTTTCACTATTATGCAGTAGGTGGCGCTATTACACATCTTCTGAAGACATATAGTGATAGAAGCATTGCTGACGCACATGTAAAATATTCTGTCTTTTGTCTCTCTCAGTGTCTTTTTCTTATGTTTATTGAGAAAAAGTCTAATTCTGTCTCAAATTTGTGATCGTGTGATCTTTTTTTTTGAGCGACCAGACATGTGAAATTCTGACTCAACCAATCGAGTGAGTTTAGGGGCGGGACTTTTTTCCTCTGACTAATGACAGAGAGGGTAGTGTTCTGGAAACTGGTTTGAAAACAGTCATTATTTTTTTTAATAGTCTTCCT
>JARPMJ010009353.1:0-2500 GCA_033366665.1 Phoxinus dragarum | reverse complement strand
CTGTCTCCTTAACTCCTGGTGTGTGTGTGTGTGTGTGTAAGACTATAAAGCGCTGTCTCCTTAACTCCTGGTGTGTGTGTGTGTGTAAGACTGTAAAGCGCTGTCTCCTTAACTCCTGGTGTGTGTGTGTGTGTGTAAGACTGTAAAGCGCTGTCTCCTTAACTCCTGCTGTGTGTGTGTGTGTAAGACTGTAAAGCGCTGTCTCCTTAACTCCTGCTGTGTGTGTGTGTGTAAGACTGTAAAGCGCTGTCTCCTTAACTCCTGCTGTGTGTGTGTGTGTAAGACTGTAAAGCGCTGTCTCCTTAACTCCTGGTGTGTGTGTGTGTAAGACTGTAAAGCGCTGTCTCCTTAACTCCTGCTGTGTGTGTGTGTGTGTGTGTAAGACTGTAAAGCGCTGTCTCCTTAACTCCTGGTGTGTGTACGTGGTTCGAGCGCGTGAGTATGATGGTGATCCTGCTGAACTGTGTGACGCTGGGAATGTACCAGCCGTGCGAGAACATCGACTGCTCCTCGGAGCGCTGCCAGATCCTGCAGGTCAGTGTGAGACGCTTCTGCTGACCGCTCCTCTCGTCACACACACCGCACATCTTACAGTCACACACACACACTCAGAAGACTCGTCAGCCAGAGACTCGTCATCAGAGCTTTGTGTTAATTAGCGGATCATTGATTTAATTACACCGCCGATGCTCTCTCCCGTCAGACTCATTTCTACAGCGCTTTAATCTTTTGTTAACAAACTAGTATTCATTACTTCAGTGACCACACTGTGTCTGCGTTAAACTATTACATTGTAAAATTGATACTAATGCTAACGGTTATTTCTGAAATACATGTTTCCTCTGATGACAGATCACTGTAAATTGTAATGTGGACTTATGCACTTTCTGTAAAGCTGCTTTGAAATGATGTGTATTGTGAGAAGCGCTATACAAACAAATGTGTATTGAATTTATACAATACAGACTGTTTCACAGTAATAAACAGTAAAGGAACAGAATCACTAATGCAAACTTCATCAAATATGTGACACATTCTACTCCAGCTGTAATTATAATATATTAAGCAGGTCTAAAAAACAACAGTGTCAATTCAGTTAGTTGTTGCAGTTTATAATTCACTTTGATTCAGTTCAGTCCAATAACAGTGTAAAGTTAAGCAGTTTTTAATTCACTTTGATTCTGTTCAATGTGGATTCAGTTCAGTCCAATAACTGTCAATGTTACAAAGTTCATCACTTATGAGGTGAAGTTGAAACAAGCTGTAAAGCAGAAGAGACTAGTGTGTTTGTTCTAATCTGATAGAACTGAATATATGAGTGAATATGAAGTGTGTTTTGAACGCAGGCCTTCGACGCCTTCATCTACATCTTCTTTGCGCTGGAGATGGTGGTGAAGATCGTGGCTCTGGGGATCTTCGGCCAGCGCTGTTATCTGGGCGACACCTGGAACAGACTGGACTTCTTCATCGTGATGGCCGGGTGAGAAGATTCCTCATGGTCACTGCTTAAACACACACACGTTATACGGCCTTGATTCCTGAACACCCGAACACATGAACACATGAACACATGAACACCAGAACATCCGAACACCCGAACACATGAACACCCGAACACATGAACACCTGAACACCCGAACACATGAACACCCGAACACATGAACACATGAACACCTGAACACCTGAACACCTGAACACCTGAACACCTGAACACCTGAACACATGAACACCAGAACACCAGAACACATGAACACCTGAACACCTGAACACCTGAACACCTGAACACATGAACACATGAACACCAGAACACCAGAACATCTGAACACCCGAACACATGAACACCTGAACACCCGAACACATGAACACCCGAACACATGAACACCTGAACACCCGAACACATGAACACATGAACACCTGAACACATGAACACATGAACACCCGAACACATGAACACCTGAACACATGAACACCTGAACACATGAACACATGAACACCCGAACACATGAACACCTTAACACCCGAACACATGAACACCCGAACACATGAACACCCGAACACCTGAACACATGAACACCTGAACACCCAAACACATGAACACCCGAACACATGAACAATTGAACACCCGAACACATGAACACCCGAACACATGAACACCCGAACACCTGAACAAATGAACACCTGAACAAATGAACACCCGAACACATGAACCCCCGAACACCTGAACAAATGAACACATGAACACCCGAACACATGAACACCCGAACACCTGCACACCTGAACAAATGAACACCCGGACACAATGAACACCTGAACAAATGAACACCTGAACACCTGAAAACCTGAACACATGAACACCCCGAACACATGAACACCTGAACACATGAACACCTGAACACCCGAACAGCTGAACACCTGAACACATGAACACCCTAACACATGAACACCTGAACACCTGAACACATGAACACCTGAACACATGAACACATGAACACCTGAACAA
>JARPMJ010009352.1:0-27767 GCA_033366665.1 Phoxinus dragarum | reverse complement strand
GTCTGTGTGTTTCTCTGTGTGTGTTACAGTAGTGTGGCGGGTCTGTGTGTTTCTCTGTGTGTGTTACATTAGTGTGGCGGGTCTGTGTGTTTCTCTGTGTGTGTTACATTAGTGTGGCGGGTCTGTGTGTTTCTCTGTGTGTGTTACATTAGTGTGGCGGGTATGTGTGTTTCTCGGTGTGTGTTACATTAGTGTGGCAGGTCTGTGTGTTTCTCTGTGTGTGTTACATTAGTGTGGCGGATCTGTGTGTTTCTCTTTCTTTGTTACATTAGTGTGGCGGGTATGTGTGTTTCTCTGTGTGTGTTACATTAGTGTGGCGGGTATGTGTGTTTCTCTGTGTGTGTTACATTAGTGTGGCGGGTCTGTGTGTTTCTCTGTGTGTGTTACAGTAGTGTGGCGGGTCTGTGTGTTTCTCTGTGTGTGTTACAGTAGTGTGGCGGGTCTGTGTGTTTCTCTGTGTGTGTTACATTAGTGTGGCGGGTCTGTGTGTTTCTCTGTGTGTGTTACATTAGTGTGGCGGGTATGTGTGTTTCTCTGTGTGTGTTACATTAGTGTGGCGGGTCTGTGTGTTACAGTAGTGTAGCGGGTCTGTGTGTTTCTCTGTGTGTGTTACAGTAGTGTGACGGGTCTGTGTGTTACAGTAGTGTAGCGGGTCTGTGTGTTTCTCTGTGTGTGTTACAGTAGTGTGGCGGGTATGTGTGTTTCTCTGTGTGTGTTACATTAGTGTGGCGGGTATGTGTGTTTCTCTGTGAGTGTTACAGTAGTGTGGCGGGGTCTGTGTGTTTCTCTGTGTGTGTTACAGTAGTGTAGCGGGTCTGTGTGTTTCTCTGTGAGTGTTACAGTAGTGTGGCGGGTCTGTGTGTTTCTCTGTGTGTGTTACAGTAGTGTAGCGGGTATGTGTGTTTCTCTGTGTGTGTTACATTAGTGTGGCGGGTCTGTGTGTTTCTCTGTGAGTGTTACAGTAGTGTGGCGGGTATGTGTGTTTCTCTGTGTGTGTTACAGTAGTGTGGCGGGTCTGTGTGTTTCTCTGTGTGTGTTACATTAGTGTGGCGGGTCTGTGTGTTTCTCTGTGAGTGTTACAGTAGTGTGGCGGGTCTGTGTGTTTCTCTGTGTGTGTTACAGTAGTGTAGCGGGTATGTGTGTTTCTCTGTGTGTGTTACATTAGTGTGGCGGGTCTGTGTGTTTCTCTGTGAGTGTTACAGTAGTGTGGCGGGTATGTGTGTTTCTCTGTGTGTGTTACATTAGTGTGGCGGGTATGTGTGTTTCTCTGTGTGTGTTACATTAGTGTGGCGGGTCTGTGTGTTTCTCTGTGAGTGTTACAGTAGTGTGGCGGGTATGTGTGTTTCTCTGTGTGTGTTACATTAGTGTGGCGGGTATGTGTGTTTCTCTGTGTGTGTTACATTAGTGTGGCGGGGTCTGTGTGTTTCTCTGTGAGTGTTACAGTAGTGTGGCGGGTATGTGTGTTTCTCTGTGTGTGTTACATTAGTGTGGCGGGTATGTGTGTTTCTCTGTGTGTGTTACAGTAGTGTGGCGGGTCTGTGTGTTTCTCTGTGAGTGTTACAGTAGTGTGGCGGGTATGTGTGTTTCTCTGTGTGTGTTACATTAGTGTGGCGGGTATGTGTGTTTCTCTGTGTGTGTTACAGTAGTGTGGCGGGTCTGTGTGTTTCTCTGTGTGTGTTACAGTAGTGTGGCGGGTCTGTGTGTTTCTCTGTGTGTGTTACAGTAGTGTAGCGGGTCTGTGTGTTTCTCTGTGTGTGTTACAGTAGTGTAGCGGGTCTGTGTGGTTCTCTGTGTGTGTTACAGTAGTGTGGCGGGTCTGTGTGTTTCTCTGTGTGTGTTACATTAGTGTGACGGGTCTGTGTGTTTCTCTGTGTGTGTTACATTAGTGTGACGGGTCTGTGTGTTTCTCTGTGTGTGTTACAGTAGTGTGGCGGGTCTGTGTGTTTCTCTGTGTGTGTTACAGTAGTGTGGCGGGTCTGTGTGTTTCTCTGTGTGTGTTACAGTAGTGTGGCGGGTCTGTGTGTTTCTCTGTGTGTGTTACAGTAGTGTAGCGGGTCTGTGTGTTTCTCTGTGTGTGTTACAGTAGTGTGGCGGGTCTGTGTGTTTCTCTGTGTGTGTTACAGTAGTGTGGCGGGTCTGTGTGTTTCTCTGTGTGTGTTACAGTAGTGTGGCGGGTCTGTGTGTTTCTCTGTGTGTGTTACAGTAGTGTGGCGGGTCTGTGTGTTTCTCTGTGTGTGTTACAGTAGTGTGGCGGGTCTGTGTGTTTCTCTGTGTGTGTTACAGTAGTGTAGCGGGTCTGTGTGTTTCTCTGTGTGTGTTACAGTAGTGTGCAGGTCTGTGTGTTTCTCTGTGTGTGTTACAGTAGTGTGGCGGGTATGTGTGTTTCTCTGTGTGTGTTACAGTAGTGTGGCGGGTCTGTGTGTTTCTCTGTGTGTGTTACAGTAGTGTAGCGGGTCTGTGTGTTTCTCTGTGTGTGTTACAGTAGTGTAGCGGGTCTGTGTGTTTCTCTGTGTGTGTTACATTTGTGTGGCGGGTCTGTGTGTTTCTCTGTGTGTGTTACATTAGTGTGGTGGGTCTGTGTGTTGCTCTGTGTGTGTTACATTAGTGTGGCGGGTCTGTGTGTTTCTCTGTGTGTGTTACAGTAGTGTAGCGGGTCTGTGTGTTTCTCTGTGTGTGTTACATTAGTGTGGCGGGTCTGTGTGTTTCTCTGTGTGTGTTACATTAGTGTGGCGGGTCTGTGTGTTTCTCTGTGTGTGTTACATTAGTGTGGCGGGTCTGTGTGTTTCTCTGTGTGTGTTACATTAGTGTGGCGGGTCTGTGTGTTTCTCTGTGTGTTACATTAGTGTGGCGGGTCTGTGTGTTTCTCTGTGTGTGTTACATTAGTGTGGCGGGTCTGTGTGTTTCTCTGTGTGTGTTACAGTAGTGTGGCGGGTCTGTGTGTTTCTCTGTGTGTGTTACATTAGTGTGGCGGGTCTGTGTGTTTCTCTGTGTGTGTTACAGTAGTGTGGCGGGTCTGTGTGTTTCTCTGTGTGTATTACATTAGTGTAGCGGGTCTGTGTGTTTCTCTGTGTGTGTTACATTAGTGTAGCGGGTCTGTGTGTTTCTCTGTGTGTGTTACATTAGTGTAGCGGGTCTGTGTGTTTCTCTGTGTGTGTTACAGTAGCGTGGCGGGGTCTGTGTGTTTCTCTGTGTGTGTTACAGTAGTGTGGCGGGTCTGTGTGTTTCTCTCTGTGTGTGTTACATTAGTGTAGCGGGTCTGTGTGTTTCTCTGTGTGTGTTACAGTAGTGTGGCGGGTCTGTGTGTTTCTCTGTGTGTGTTACATTAGTGTGGCGGGTCTGTGTGTTTCTCTGTGTGTGTTACATTAGTGTGGCGGGTCTGTGTGTTTCTCTGTGTGTGTTACAGTAGTGTAGCTGGTCTGTGTGTTTCTCTGTGTGTGTTACATTAGTGTGGCGGGTCTGTGTGTTTCTCTGTGTGTGTTACAGTAGTGTGGCGGGTCTGTGTGTTTCTCTGTGTGTATTACATTAGTGTGTCAGGTCTGTGTGTTTCTCTGTGTGTGTTACATTAGTGTGTCAGGTCTGTGTGTTTCTCTGTGTGTGTTACAGTAGTGTGGCGGGTCTGTGTGTTTCTCTGTGTGTGTTACAGTAGTGTGGCGGGTCTGTGTGTTTCTCTGTGTGTGTTACATTAGTGTGGCGGGTCTGTGTGTGTTACATTAGTGTGGCGGGTCTGTGTGTTTCTCTGTGTGTGTTACAGTAGTGTAGCGGGTCTGTGTGTTTCTCTGTGTGTGTTACAGTAGTGTGGCGGGTCTGTGTGTTTCTCTGTGTGTGTTACATTAGTGTGGCGGGTCTGTGTGTTACTCTGTGTGTGTTACATTAGTGTGGCGGGTCTGTGTGTTACTCTGTGTGTGTTACATTAGTGTGGCGGGTCTGTGTGTTTCTCTGTGTGTGTTACATTAGTGTGGCGGGTCTGTGTGTTTCTCTGTGTGTGTTACAGTAGTGTGGCGGGTCTGTGTGTGTTACATTAGTGTGGCGGGTCTGTGTGTTTCTCTGTGTGTGTTACAGTAGTGTGGCGGGTCTGTGTGTTTCTCTGTGTGTGTTACAGTAGTGTGGCGGGTCTGTGTGTTTCTCTGTGTGTGTTACAGTAGTGTGCAGGTCTGTGTGTTTCTCTGTGTGTGTTACAGTAGTGTGGCGGGTCTGTGTGTTTCTCTGTGTGTGTTACAGTAGTGTGCAGGTCTGTGTGTTTCTCTGTGTGTGTTACAGTAGTGTGGCGGGTCTGTGTGTTTCTCTGTGTGTGTTACAGTAGTGTGGCGGGTCTGTGTGTTTCTCTGTGTGTGTTACAGTAGTGTGGCGGGTCTGTGTGTTTCTCTGTGTGTGTTACAGTAGTGTGGCGGGTCTGTGTGTTTCTCTGTGTGTGTTACAGTAGTGTGGCGGGTCTGTGTGTTTCTCTGTGTGTGTTACATTAGTGTGGCGGGTCTGTGTGTTTCTCTGTGTGTGTTACAGTAGTGTGGCGGGTCTGTGTGTTTCTCTGTGTGTGTTACATTAGTGTGGCGGGTCTGTGTGTTTCTCTGTGTGTGTTACAGTAGTGTGGCGGGTCTGTGTGTTTCTCTGTGAGTGTTACAGTAGTGTGGCGGGTCTGTGTGTTTCTCTGTGTGTGTTACAGTAGTGTGGCGGGTCTGTGTGTTTCTCTGTGTGTGTTACAGTTGTGTGGCGGGTCTGTGTGTTTCTCTGTGTGTGTTACATTAGTGTGGCGGGTCTGTGTGTTTCTCTGTGTGTGTTACAGTAGTGTGGCGGGTCTGTGTGTTTCTCTGTGTGTGTTACAGTAGTGTGGCGGGTCTGTGTGTTTCTCTGTGTGTGTTACAGTAGTGTGGCGGGTCTGTGTGTTTCTCTGTGTGTGTTACAGTAGTGTGGCGGGTCTGTGTGTTTCTCTGTGTGTGTTACAGTAGTGTGGCGGGTCTGTGTGTTTCTCTGTGTGTGTTACAGTTGTGTGGCGGGTCTGTGTGTTTCTCTGTGTGTGTTACAGTAGTGTGCAGGTCTGTGTGTTTCTCTGTGTGTGTTACAGTAGTGTGGCGGGTCTGTGTGTTTCTCTGTGTGTGTTACAGTAGTGTGGCGGGTCTGTGTGTTTCTCTGTGTGTGTTACAGTAGTGTGCAGGTCTGTGTGTTTCTCTGTGTGTGTTACAGTAGTGTGGCGGGTCTGTGTGTTTCTCTGTGTGTGTTACAGTAGTGTGGCGGGTCTGTGTGTTTCTCTGTGTGTGTTACAGTAGTGTGGCGGGTCTGTGTGTTTCTCTGTGTGTGTTACAGTAGTGTGGCGGGTCTGTGTGTTTCTCTGTGTGTGTTACAGTTGTGTGGCGGGTCTGTGTGTTTCTCTGTGTGTGTTACATTAGTGTGGCGGGTCTGTGTGTTTCTCTGTGTGTGTTACAGTAGTGTAGCGGGTCTGTGTGTTTCTCTGTGTGTGTTACATTAGTGTGGCGGGTCTGTGTGTTTCTCTGTGTGTGTTACAGTAGTGTGGCGGGTCTGTGTGTTTCTCTGTGTGTGTTACAGTTGTGTGGCGGGTCTGTGTGTTTCTCTGTGTGTGTTACAGTTGTGTGGCGGGTCTGTGTGTTTCTCTGTGTGTGTTACAGTAGTGTAGCGGGTCTGTGTGTTTCTCTGTGTGTGTTACATTAGTGTGGCGGGTCTGTGTGTTTCTCTCTGTGTGTGTTACAGTAGTGTGGCGGGTCTGTGTGTTTCTCTGTGTGTGTTACAGTAGTGTGCAGGTCTGTGTGTTTCTCTGTGTGTTACAGTTGTGTGGCGGGTCTGTGTGTTTCTCTGTGTGTGTTACAGTAGTGTGGCGGGTCTGTGTGTTTCTCTGTGTGTGTTACAGTAGTGTGGCGGGTCTGTGTGTTTCTCTGTGTGTGTTACAGTAGTGTGGCGGGTCTGTGTGTTTCTCTGTGTGTGTTACATTAGTGTGTCAGGTCTGTGTGTTTCTCTGTGTGTGTTACATTAGTGTGGCGGGTCTGTGTGTTTCTCTGTGTGTGTTACAGTAGTGTGGCGGGTCTGTGTGTTTCTCTGTGTGTGTTACATTAGTGTGTCAGGTCTGTGTGTTTCTCTGTGTGTGTTACATTAGTGTGGCGGGTCTGTGTGTTTCTCTGAGTGTGTTACATTAGTGTGGCGGGTCTGTGTGTTTCTCTGTGTGTGTTACATTAGTGTGGCGGGTCTGTGTGTTTCTCTGTGTGTGTTACATTAGTGTGGCGGGTCTGTGTGTTTCTCTGTGTGTGTTACAGTAGTGTAGCGGGTCTGTGTGTTTCTCTGTGTGTGTTACAGTAGTGTGGCGGGTCTGTGTGTTTCTCTGTGTGTGTTACATTAGTGTGGCGGGTCTGTGTGTTTCTCTGTGTGTGTTACAGTAGTGTAGCGGGTCTGTGTGTTTCTCTGTGTGTGTTACAGTAGTGTGGCGGGTCTGTGTGTTTCTCTGTGTGTGTTACAGTAGTGTGGCGGGTCTGTGTGTTTCTCTGTGTGTGTTACAGTAGTGTGTCAGGTCTGTGTGTTTCTCTGTGTGTGTTACAGTAGTGTGACGGGTCTGTGTGTTTCTCTGTGTGTGTTACAGTAGTGTGGCGGGTCTGTGTGTTTCTCTGTGTGTGTTACATTAGTGTGGCGGGTCTGTGTGTTTCTCTGTGTGTGTTACAGTAGTGTGGCGGGTCTGTGTGTTTCTCTGTGTGTGTTACATTAGTGTGTCAGGTCTGTGTGTTTCTCTGTGTGTGTTACAGTAGTGTGGCGGGTCTGTGTGTTTCTCTGTGTGTGTTACAGTAGTGTGGCGGGTCTGTGTGTTTCTCTGTGTGTGTTACAGTAGTGTGGCGGGTCTGTGTGTTTCTCTGTGTGTGTTACATTAGTGTGTCAGGTCTGTGTGTTTCTCTGTGTGTGTTACAGTAGTGTGTCAGGTCTGTGTGTTTCTCTGTGTGTGTTACAGTAGTGTGTCAGGTCTGTGTGTTTCTCTGTGTGTGTTACATTAGTGTGTCAGGTCTGTGTGTTTCTCTGTGTGTGTTACAGTAGTGTGGCGGGTCTGTGTGTTTCTCTGTGTGTGTTACATTAGTGTGTCAGGTCTGTGTGTTTCTCTGTGTGTGTTACAGTAGTGTGTCAGGTCTGTGTGTTTCTCTGTGTGTGTTACAGTAGTGTGTCAGGTCTGTGTGTTTCTCTGTGTGTGTTACATTAGTGTGTCAGGTCTGTGTGTTTCTCTGTGTGTGTTACAGTAGTGTGGCGGGTCTGTGTGTTTCTCTGTGTGTGTTACATTAGTGTGTCAGGTCTGTGTGTTTCTCTGTGTGTGTTACATTAGTGTGTCAGGTCTGTGTGTTTCTCTGTGTGTGTTACAGTAGTGTGTCAGGTCTGTGTGTTTCTCTGTGTGTGTTACATTAGTGTGTCAGGTCTGTGTGTTTCTCTGTGTGTGTTACAGTAGTGTGGCGGGTCTGTGTGTTTCTCTGTGTGTGTTACAGTAGTGTGGCGGGTCTGTGTGTTTCTCTGTGTGTGTTACATTAGTGTGTCAGGTCTGTGTGTTTCTCTGTGTGTGTTACAGTAGTGTGTCAGGTCTGTGTGTTTCTCTGTGTGTGTTACAGTAGTGTGGCGGGTCTGTGTGTTTCTCTGTGTGTGTTACAGTAGTGTGGCGGGTCTGTGTGTTTCTCTCTGTGTGTGTGTGTTACAGTAGTGTGGCAGGTCTCTGTGTTTCTCTCTGTGTGTGTGTGTGTTACAGTAGTGTGGCAGGTCTGTGTGTGTTACAGTAGTGTGGCAGGTCTGTGTGTGTTACAGTAGTGTGGCAGGTCTGTGTGTGTTACATTAGTGTGGCGGGTCTGTGTGTTTCTCTGTGTGTGTTACAGTAGTGTAGCGGGTCTGTGTGTTTCTCTGTGTGTGTTACAGTAGTGTGGCGGGTCTGTGTGTGTTACATTAGTGTGTCAGGTCTGTGTGTTTCTCTGTGTGTGTTACAGTAGTGTGTCAGGTCTGTGTGTTTCTCTGTGTGTGTTACAGTAGTGTGGCGGGTCTGTGTGTTTCTCTGTGTGTGTTACAGTAGTGTGGCGGGTCTGTGTGTTTCTCTGTGTGTGTTACAGTAGTGTGACGGGTCTGTGTGTTTCTCTCTGTGTGTGTGTGTTACAGTAGTGTGGCGGGTCTGTGTGTTTCTCTCTGTGTGTGTGTGTTACAGTAGTGTGGCAGGTCTCTGTGTTTCTCTCTGTGTGTGTGTGTGTTACAGTAGTGTGGCAGGTCTGTGTGTGTTACAGTAGTGTGGCAGGTCTGTGTGTGTTACAGTAGTGTGGCAGGTCTGCTGTAGGGCAGTTTTAGAGAATAGAGATGTCTGGGTCACAGTCACTAAGTCTTCATTCAGTAGCATCAGAGCATATATCTATCTAGCAGAATATATTTAGAAGTCTTCAAGGAACAGTTAGCCCCAAAAAGACTGCTTTATCATTATTTCAGTATTTATTTAATTTTATTAAATGTTATATCAGTTATGTATTTATTTATTTGTCACTACACAGCAGTACAGTAGTTATTTATTTTAGGTTTATTTTAATTGTATTTATCAGTATATAAATAAATGCTTTTATTTTGTCAGTATATACATATATTTTTTATTCTTTTAAATCAGCTGAAATGCATTACATTAAACACTGCCATGATGGATTTGATTGATTGATTTTACATGTACACTTTAAATATTTATTTACATTTTTTATTTTGCGTATTTCATTATTTTTATTCTCTCTAATTATTTTGCCTTATAAAAACAATAATTTCAACTGCAAAATAAACGCTTGCAGTGGTGGATGAATCATTATTTGAAGGAAGAAAAAGCTCCTGCTCCCTATAATACTTTGCTTGTACACACAGATTACTGTGCATTAGTGACTCATCATGTGCATGTGTGTCGAACACCCGTGTCGGTCTGATGGTAACACACTCGGGGCGGATGAGCGATGCGCCGGACTATCAAAGCTGAAATCTAATCTGTGTGCTGAGATTAGCCCTCGACCGGGCCACACTAGCGTCCTAATGAGCGACCCGCATGTAAATGGCTTCGGGACGGCTGAGACGCCACTTACAGGCCAGATAGAAGAGCTGTCAGTGTGTGAGATTGGACCGTCATGCACGACATAATCAAAGAGTGGAGAGAGATTGCACAGAGATGGAAGCGTAGAAAGCGGCGTACATAAGGCCATGCTCAAATGATGATGGATTCTGGTGCGCAAAATCGTGTCTTTATGAACATGTTTTTTGTTGTTGTTGTTGTTTTTTGGCATGCATCCAGGAAGGGGAAAATGTTCTTAATGTCACGATGTGAAAAATCTAATATTTTTCCTTTAGTAATCTGTAATTAGTAATGAAAATATGTCCTGGTCACATTTCAGCCAAAAAATGAAAAGCAAAAAATAAGGGCTTTCCCTCTCACACATTGTAACATTATTTTCATGATAATTCAACACAATTTCCACCCCAATTCTCATTTCTTTAATGCCCCTGTTTTACTTTTTCTCATTCTCAACAAATAATTAATAATAAAATGAATAATAAATAATTAAATTACTTTTTTAAAGCTTATTAAAACAGGCAAGACAATAAATACTGCCTTGATGTATTGATATATTAATTTATGTGCATTGTAGTAATGGGAATTTGATGGAGAGAATGTGCTTAATTGTCATTTGTCACATTGTTCTTGTTCCTAAATGTTTTTTTTCCACATTATTTAATAATCACAGAATATACAGTATTTTGCTTTGAAAATATGCCTATTTTAGGGCTAATATGTTTTTTCATTAATTTATTTTCATGACAATTGAGCACATTTTCCACCTCAGTTCTCATTCCTGTAATGCATGCGGCTGCAGTCCGGCAGAGATGAAGATTTTCTCAATGAAATGACAGAATGATAGTAGTTGATCCTGGATGTCGATTGGTCAGGCCAGTGTTTCAGTGTTTCAGTGCTTCAGTGTTTCAGTGTTTCGGTGTTTCAGTGCTTCAGTGTTTCAGTGTTTCAGTGTTTCAGTGTTTCAGTGCTTCAGTGCTTCAGTGTTTCAGTGCTTCAGTGTTTCAGTGCTTCAGTGCTTCAGTGTTTCAGTGTTTTAGTGTTTCAGTTCTTCAGTGTTTCAGTGCTTCAGTGCTTCAGTGTTTCAGTGCTTCAGTGTTTCAGTGCTTCAGTGTTTCAGTGTTTCAGTGCTTCAGTGTTTCAGTGCTTCAGTGCTTCAGTGTTTCAGTGCTTCAGTGCTTCAGTGTTTCAGTGTTTCAGTGCTTCAGTGCTTCAGTGTTTCAGTGCTTCAGTGTTTCAGTGCTTCAGTGCTTCAGTGTTTCAGTGTTTCAGTGTTTCAGTGTTTCAGTGCTTCAGTGCTTCAGTGCTTCAGTGTTTCAGTGCTTCAGTGCTTCAGTGTTTCAGTGCTTCAGTGTTTCAGTGCTTCAGTGCTTCAGTGTTTCAGTGTTTCAGTGTTTCAGTGTTTCAGTGTTTCAGTGCTTCAGTGTTTCAGTGTTTCAGTGCTTCAGTGCTTCAGTGTTTCAGTGCTTCAGTGATTCAGTGTTTCAGTGCTTCAGTGTTTCAGTGTTTCAGTGTTTCAGTGCTTCAGTGCTTCAGTGCTTCAGTGCTTCAGTGTTTCAGTGTTTCAGTGTTTCAGTGTTTCAGTGCTTCAGTGTTTCAGTGTTTCAGTGCTTCAGTGCTTCAGTGTTTCAGTGCTTCAGTGATTCAGTGTTTCAGTGCTTCAGTGTTTCAGTGTTTCAGTGCTTCAGTGTTTCAGTGCTTCAGTGCTTCAGTGCTTCAGTGCTTCAGTGCTTCAGTGTTTCAGTGTTTCAGTGCTTCAGTGCTTCAGTGTTTCAGTGTTTCAGTGCTTCAGTGTTTCAGTGTTTCAGTGCTTCAGTGCTTCAGTGCTTCAGTGTTTCAGTGTTTCAGTGCTTCAGTGCTTCAGTGCTTCAGTGTTTCAGTGTTTCAGTGTTTCAGTGTTTCAGTGCTTCAGTGTTTCAGTGTTTCAGTGCTTCAGTGCTTCAGTGTTTCAGTGCTTCAGTGATTCAGTGTTTCAGTGCTTCAGTGTTTCAGTGTTTCAGTGCTTCAGTGTTTCAGTGCTTCAGTGCTTCAGTGCTTCAGTGCTTCAGTGCTTCAGTGTTTCAGTGCTTCAGTGCTTCAGTGCTTCAGTGTTTCAGTGCTTCAGTGTTTCAGTGCTTCAGTGTTTCAGTGCTTCAGTGTTTCAGTGCTTCAGTGCTTCAGTGTTTCAGTGTTTCAGTGTTTCAGTGCTTCAGTGTTTCAGTGCTTCAGTGTTTCAGTGTTTCAGTGTTTCAGTGTTTCAGTGCTTCAGTGTTTCAGTGCTTCAGTGCTTCAGTGTTTCAGTGTTTCAGTGTTTCAGTGTTTCAGTGTTTCAGTGTTTCAGTGTTTCAGTGTTTCAGTGCTTCAGTGTTTCAGTGCTTCAGTGTTTCAGTGTTTCAGTGTTTCAGTGTTTCAGTGCTTCAGTGCTTCAGTGCTTCAGTGTTTCAGTGCTTCAGTGTTTCAGTGCTTCAGTGTTTCAGTGCTTCAGTGTTTCAGTGCTTCAGTGCTTCAGTGTTTCAGTGCTTCAGTGTTTCAGTGCTTCAGTGCTTCAGTGTTTCAGTGCTTCAGTGTTTCAGTGCTTCAGTGTTTCAGTGCTTCAGTGCTTCAGTGTTTCAGTGCTTCAGTGTTTCAGTGTTTCAGTGCTTCAGTGCTTCAGTGCTTCAGTGTTTCAGTGTTTCAGTGCTTCAGTGCTTCAGTGCTTCAGTGTTTCAGTGTTTCAGTGTTTCAGTGTTTCAGTGCTTCAGTGTTTCAGTGTTTCAGTGCTTCAGTGCTTCAGTGTTTCAGTGCTTCAGTGATTCAGTGTTTCAGTGCTTCAGTGTTTCAGTGCTTCAGTGCTTCAGTGCTTCAGTGCTTCAGTGCTTCAGTGCTTCAGTGCTTCAGTGCTTCAGTGCTTCAGTGTTTCAGTGTTTCAGTGTTTCAGTGCTTCAGTGTTTCAGTGTTTCAGTGCTTCAGTGCTTCAGTGCTTCAGTGTTTCAGTGTTTCAGTGCTTCAGTGTTTCAGTGCTTCAGTGCTTCAGTGCTTCAGTGCTTCAGTGCTTCAGTGCTTCAGTGTTTCAGTGCTTCAGTGCTTCAGTGCTTCAGTGCTTCAGTGTTTCAGTGTTTCAGTGTTCAGTGCTTCAGTGCTTCAGTGTTTCAGTGCTTCAGTGCTTCAGTGCTTCAGTGCTTCAGTGTTTCAGTGCTTCAGTGCTTCAGTGTTTCAGTGCTTCAGTGCTTCAGTGCTTCAGTGCTTCAGTGTTTCAGTGTTTCAGTGCTTCAGTGCTTCAGTGCTTCAGTGTTTCAGTGTTTCAGTGCTTCAGTGCTTCAGTGCTTCAGTGTTTCAGTGTTTCAGTGTTTCAGTGCTTCAGTGTTTCAGTGTTTCAGTGCTTCAGTGCTTCAGTGTTTCAGTGCTTCAGTGATTCAGTGTTTCAGTGCTTCAGTGTTTCAGTGCTTCAGTGTTTCAGTGCTTCAGTGCTTCAGTGCTTCAGTGCTTCAGTGTTTCAGTGCTTCAGTGCTTCAGTGCTTCAGTGCTTCAGTGTTTCAGTGCTTCAGTGTTTCAGTGTTTCAGTGCTTCAGTGTTTCAGTGCTTCAGTGTTTCAGTGCTTCAGTGCTTCAGTGCTTCAGTGCTTCAGTGCTTCAGTGTTTCAGTGCTTCAGTGCTTCAGTGCTTCAGTGCTTCAGTGTTTCAGTGTTTCAGTGCTTCAGTGTTTCAGTGTTTCAGTGCTTCAGTGCTTCAGTGCTTCAGTGTTTCAGTGTTTCAGTGCTTCAGTGTTTCAGTGCTTCAGTGCTTCAGTGCTTCAGTGCTTCAGTGCTTCAGTGTTTCAGTGCTTCAGTGCTTCAGTGCTTCAGTGCTTCAGTGTTTCAGTGTTTCAGTGTTCAGTGCTTCAGTGCTTCAGTGTTTCAGTGCTTCAGTGCTTCAGTGCTTCAGTGCTTCAGTGTTTCAGTGCTTCAGTGCTTCAGTGTTTCAGTGCTTCAGTGCTTCAGTGTTTCAGTGCTTCAGTGTTTCAGTGCTTCAGTGTTTCAGTGTTTCAGTGCTTCAGTGATTCAGTGTTTCAGTGCTTCAGTGTTTCAGTGTTTCAGTGTTTCAGTGTTTCAGTGATTCAGTGTTTCAGTGTTTCAGTGCTTCAGTGTTTCAGTGCTTCAGTGCTTCAGTGCTTCAGTGCTTCAGTGCTTCAGTGCTTCAGTGCTTCAGTGTTTCAGTGTTTCAGTGTTTCAGTGCTTCAGTGTTTCAGTGCTTCAGTGCTTCAGTGCTTCAGTGTTTCAGTGTTTCAGTGTTTCAGTGTTTCAGTGCTTCAGTGCTTCAGTGCTTCAGTGCTTCAGTGTTTCAGTGCTTCAGTGCTTCAGTGTTTCAGTGCTTCAGTGCTTCAGTGCTTCAGTGCTTCAGTGTTTCAGTGTTTCAGTGTTTCAGTGCTTCAGTGTTTCAGTGTTTCAGTGTTTCAGTGCTTCAGTGTTTCAGTGCTTCAGTGTTTCAGTGTTTCAGTGCTTCAGTGCTTCAGTGTTTCAGTGCTTCAGTGATTCAGTGTTTCAGTGCTTCAGTGTTTCAGTGCTTCAGTGTTTCAGTGTTTCAGTGCTTCAGTGTTTCAGTGCTTCAGTGCTTCAGTGCTTCAGTGCTTCAGTGCTTCAGTGCTTCAGTGCTTCAGTGTTTCAGTGCTTCAGTGCTTCAGTGTTTCAGTGCTTCAGTGCTTCAGTGCTTCAGTGCTTCAGTGTTTCAGTGCTTCAGTGCTTCAGTGTTTCAGTGCTTCAGTGTTTCAGTGTTTCAGTGCTTCAGTGTTTCAGTGCTTCAGTGTTTCAGTGCTTCAGTGCTTCAGTGCTTCAGTGTTTCAGTGTTTCAGTGCTTTAGTGCTTCAGTGTTTCAGTGCTTCAGTGTTTCAGTGTTTCAGTGCTTCAGTGTTTCAGTGTTTCAGTGTTTCAGTGCTTCAGTGTTTCAGTGCTTCAGTGCTTCAGTGTTTCAGTGCTTCAGTGCTTCAGTGCTTCAGTGTTTCAGTGTTTCAGTGTTTCAGTGCTTCAGTGTTTCAGTGTTTCAGTGCTTCAGTGCTTCAGTGTTTCAGTGTTTCAGTGCTTTAGTGTTTCCGTGCTTCAGTGTTTCAGTGTTTCAGTGTTTCAGTGTTTCAGTGCTTCAGTGTTTCAGTGCTTCAGTGCTTCAGTGTTTCAGTGCTTCAGTGCTTCAGTGCTTCAGTGTTTCAGTGCTTCAGTGCTTCAGTGTTTCAGTGTTTCAGTGCTTTAGTGTTTCAGTGTTTCAGTGTTTCAGTGTTTCAGTGCTTCAGTGTTTCAGTGCTTCAGTGCTTCAGTGCTTCAGTGCTTCAGTGCTTCAGTGTTTCAGTGCTTCAGTGCTTCAGTGCTTCAGTGCTTCAGTGTTTCAGTGCTTCAGTGCTTCAGTGCTTCAGTGTTTCAGTGTTTCAGTGCTTCAGTGCTTCAGTGTTTCAGTGTTTCAGTGCTTTAGTGTTTCCGTGCTTCAGTGTTTCAGTGTTTCAGTGTTTCAGTGTTTCAGTGCTTCAGTGTTTCAGTGCTTCAGTGCTTCAGTGTTTCAGTGCTTCAGTGCTTCAGTGCTTCAGTGTTTCAGTGCTTCAGTGCTTCAGTGTTTCAGTGTTTCAGTGCTTTAGTGTTTCAGTGTTTCAGTGTTTCAGTGTTTCAGTGCTTCAGTGTTTCAGTGCTTCAGTGCTTCAGTGCTTCAGTGCTTCAGTGTTTCAGTGCTTCAGTGTTTCAGTGCTTCAGTGCTTCAGTGCTTCAGTGTTTCAGTGTTTCAGTGCTTCAGTGTTTCAGTGTTTCAGTGCTTCAGTGTTTCAGTGTTTCAGTGCTTCAGTGTTTCAGTGTTTCAGTGTTTTAGTGTTTCAGTTCTTCAGTGCTTCAGTGTTTCAGTGCTTCAGTGTTTCAGTGCTTCAGTGTTTCAGTGTTTCAGTGTTTCAGTGCTTCAGTGTTTCAGTGCTTCAGTGTTTCAGTGCTTCAGTGTTTCAGTGCTTCAGTGTTTCAGTGTTTCAGTGCTTCAGTGTTTCAGTGCTTCAGTGTTTCAGTGCTTCAGTGTTTCAGTGCTTCAGTGTTTCAGTGCTTCAGTGCTTCAGTGTTTCAGTGCTTCAGTGTTTCAGTGCTTCAGTGTTTCAGTGTTTCAGTGTTTCAGTGCTTCAGTGCTTCAGTGCTTCAGTGCTTCAGTGCTTCAGTGTTTCAGTGTTTCAGTGCTTCAGTGCTTCAGTGCTTCAGTGTTTCAGTGCTTCAGTGCTTCAGTGTTTCAGTGCTTCAGTGTTTCAGTGTTTCAGTGTTTGTTTCAGTGCTTCAGTGCTTCAGTGTTTCAGTGTTTCAGTGCTTCAGTGCTTCAGTGTTTCAGTGTTTCAGTGCTTCAGTGTTTCAGTGCTTCAGTGTTTCAGTGCTTCAGTGCTTCAGTGCTTCAGTGCTTCAGTGCTTCAGTGTTTCAGTGCTTCAGTGCTTCAGTGTTTCAGTGCTTCAGTGTTTCAGTGCTTCAGTGCTTCAGTGTTTCAGTGCTTCAGTGTTTCAGTGCTTCAGTGTTTCAGTGCTTCAGTGTTTCAGTGCTTCAGTGTTTCAGTGCTTCAGTGTTTCAGTGCTTCAGTGCTTCAGTGCTTCAGTGTTTCAGTGTTTCAGTGTTTCAGTGCTTCAGTGTTTCAGTGCTTCAGTGTTTCAGTGCTTCAGTGTTTCAGTGCTTCAGTGTTTCAGTGCTTCAGTGCTTCAGTGCTTCAGTGCTTCAGTGTTTCAGTGCTTCAGTGCTTCAGTGCTTCAGTGCTTCAGTGCTTCAGTGCTTCAGTGTTTCAGTGCTTCAGTGCTTCAGTGCTTCAGTGCTTCAGTGTTTCAGTGCTTCAGTGCTTCAGTGATTCAGTGTTTCAGTGTTTCAGTGCTTCAGTGTTTCAGTGCTTCAGTGTTTCAGTGCTTCAGTGTTTCAGTGCTTCAGTGCTTCAGTGTTTCAGTGCTTCTGTGTTTCAGTGTTTCAGTGTTTCAGTGCTTCAGTGTTTCAGTGCTTCAGTGCTTCAGTGCTTCAGTGTTTCAGTGCTTCAGTGCTTCAGTGTTTCAGTGCTTCAGTGTTTCAGTGCTTCAGTGTTTCAGTGCTTCAGTGTTTCAGTGCTTCAGTGCTTCAGTGTTTCAGTGCTTCAGTGTTTCAGTGCTTCAGTGTTTCAGTGCTTCTGTGTCTCAGTGCTTCAGTGCTTCAGTGTTTCAGTGCTTCAGTGCTTCAGTGCTTCAGTGCTTCAGTGCTTCAGTGCTTCAGTGCTTCAGTGTTTCTGTGTCTCAGTGTTTCAGTGCTTCAGTGCTTCAGTGTTTCAGTGTTTCAGTGCTTCAGTGCTTCAGTGTTTCAGTGCTTCAGTGCTTCAGTGTTTCAGTGCTTCAGTGCTTCAGTGTTTCAGTGCTTCAGTGTTTCAGTGCTTCAGTGTTTCAGTGTTTCAGTGTTTCAGTGCTTCAGTGATTCAGTGTTTCAGTGTTTCAGTGCTTCAGTGCTTCAGTGCTTCAGTGTTTCAGTGCTTCAGTGTTTCAGTGTTTCAGTGCTTCAGTGTTTCAGTGCTTCAGGGCTTCAGTGTTTCAGTGCTTCAGTGTTTCCGTGCTTCAGTGTTTCAGTGTTTCAGTGCTTCAGTGTTTCCGTGCTTCAGTGTTTCAGTGTTTCAGTGCTTCAGTGCTTCAGTGTTTCAGTGTTTCAGTGCTTCAGTGCTTCAGTGTTTCAGTGCTTCAGTGCTTCAGTGCTTCAGTGCTTCAGTGTTTCAGTGCTTCAGTGTTTCAGTGCTTCAGTGCTTCAGTGTTTCAGTGTTTCAGTGTTTCAGTGCTTCAGTGTTTCAGTGCTTCAGTGCTTCAGTGTTCAGTGCTTCAGTGCTTCAGTGCTTCAGTGTTTCAGTGCTTCAGTGCTTCAGTGCTTCAGTGCTTCAGTGCTTCAGTGTTTCAGTGCTTCAGTGCTTCAGTGTTCAGTGCTTCAGTGCTTCAGTGTTTCAGTGCTTCAGTGTTTCAGTGCTTCAGTGTTTCAGTGTTTCAGTGCTTCAGTGCTTCAGTGTTTCAGTGCTTCAGTGCTTCAGTGCTTCAGTGCTTCAGTGTTTCAGTGCTTCAGTGTTTCAGTGCTTCAGTGCTTCAGTGTTTCAGTGTTTCAGTGTTTCAGTGTTTCAGTGCTTCAGTGTTTCAGTGCTTCAGTGCTTCAGTGTTTCAGTGTTTCAGTGTTTCAGTGTTTCAGTGCTTCAGTGTTTCAGTGCTTCAGTGCTTCAGTGTTTCAGTGTTTCAGTGTTTCAGTGTTTCAGTGCTTCAGTGTTTCAGTGCTTCAGTGCTTCAGTGTTTCAGTGCTTCAGTGCTTCAGTGTTTCAGTGCTTCAGTGCTTCAGTGTTTCAGTGCTTCAGTGTTTCAGTGCTTCAGTGCTTCAGTGTTTCAGTGTTTCAGTGTTTCAGTGCTTCAGTGTTTCAGTGCTTCAGTGTTTCAGTGCTTCAGTGTTTCAGTGCTTCAGTGCTTCAGTGCTTCAGTGCTTCAGTGTTTCAGTGCTTCAGTGCTTCAGTGTTTCAGTGCTTCAGTGTTTCAGTGCTTCAGTGCTTCAGTGTTTCAGTGTTTCAGTGTTTCAGTGCTTCAGTGTTTCAGTGTTTCAGTGTTTCAGTGTTTCAGTGCTTCAGTGCTTCAGTGTTTCAGTGCTTCAGTGCTTCAGTGTTTCAGTGCTTCAGTGCTTCAGTGTTTCAGTGCTTCAGTGTTTCAGTGCTTCAGTGCTTCAGTGTTTCAGTGTTTCAGTGTTTCAGTGCTTCAGTGTTTCAGTGCTTCAGTGCTTCAGTGTTCAGTGCTTCAGTGCTTCAGTGCTTCAGTGCTTCAGTGCTTCAGTGCTTCAGTGTTTCAGTGCTTCAGTGCTTCAGTGTTCAGTGCTTCAGTGCTTCAGTGTTTCAGTGCTTCAGTGTTTCAGTGCTTCAGTGTTTCAGTGTTTCAGTGCTTCAGTGCTTCAGTGTTTCAGTGCTTCAGTGCTTCAGTGCTTCAGTGTTTCAGTGCTTCAGTGTTTCAGTGCTTCAGTGCTTCAGTGTTTCAGTGCTTCAGTGTTTCAGTGTTTCAGTGCTTCAGTGTTTCAGTGCTTCAGTGTTTCAGTGCTTCATTGTTTCAGTGTTTCAGTGTTTCAGTGTTTCAGTGTTTCAGTGCTTCAGTGCTTCAGTGTTTCAGTGCTTCAGTGTTTCAGTGCTTCAGTGCTTCAGTGCTTCAGTGCTTCAGTGTTTCAGTGTTTCAGTGATTCAGTGTTTCAGTGCTTCAGTGCTTCAGTGTTTCAGTGCTTCAGTGTTTCAGTGTTTCAGTGCTTCAGTGCTTCAGTGCTTCAGTGTTTCAGTGTTTCAGTGCTTCAGTGCTTCAGTGCTTCAGTGTTTCAGTGCTTCAGTGTTTCAGTGTTTCAGTGCTTCAGTGCTTCAGTGCTTCAGTGTTTCAGTGTTTCAGTGCTTCAGTGCTTCAGTGTTTCAGTGTTTCAGTGTTTCAGTGTTTCAGTGCTTCAGTGTTTCAGTGTTTCAGTGCTTCAGTGCTTCAGTGCTTCAGTGTTTCAGTGTTTCAGTGCTTCAGTGCTTCAGTGTTTCAGTGCTTCAGTGCTTCAGTGTTTCAGTGCTTCAGTGTTTCAGTGTTTCAGTGTTTCAGTGCTTCAGTGCTTCAGTGCTTCAGTGTTTCAGTGTTTCAGTGCTTCAGTGCTTCAGTGCTTCAGTGTTTCAGTGTTTCAGTGCTTCAGTGTTTCAGTGTTTCAGTGCTTCAGTGTTTCAGTGCTTCAGTGTTTCAGTGTTTCAGTGCTTCAGTGCTTCAGTGCTTCAGTGTTTCAGTGTTTCAGTGCTTCAGTGCTTCAGTGCTTTAGTGTTTCAGTGCTTCAGTGTTTCAGTGCTTCAGTGTTTCAGTGTTTCAGTGTTTCAGTGCTTCAGTGCTTCAGTGCTTCAGTGTTTCAGTGTTTCAGTGCTTCAGTGCTTCAGTGCTTCAGTGTTTCAGTGTTTCAGTGCTTCAGTGTTTCAGTGTTTCAGTGCTTCAGTGTTTCAGTGCTTCAGTGTTTCAGTGTTTCAGTGCTTCAGTGCTTCAGTGCTTCAGTGCTTCAGTGTTTCAGTGTTTCAGTGCTTCAGTGCTTCAGTGCTTCAGTGTTTCAGTGTTTCAGTGCTTCAGTGTTTCAGTGTTTCAGTGCTTCAGTGTTTCAGTGCTTCAGTGTTTCAGTGTTTCAGTGCTTCAGTGCTTCAGTGCTTCAGTGTTTCAGTGTTTCAGTGCTTCAGTGCTTCAGTGCTTTAGTGTTTCAGTGCTTCAGTGTTTCAGTGCTTCAGTGTTTCAGTGTTTCAGTGTTTCAGTGCTTCAGTGCTTCAGTGCTTCAGTGTTTCAGTGTTTCAGTGCTTCAGTGCTTCAGTGCTTCAGTGTTTCAGTGTTTCAGTGCTTCAGTGTTTCAGTGTTTCAGTGCTTCAGTGTTTCAGTGCTTCAGTGTTTCAGTGTTTCAGTGCTTCAGTGCTTCAGTGTTTCAGTGTTTCAGTGCTTCAGTGCTTCAGTGCTTTAGTGTTTCAGTGCTTCAGTGTTTCAGTGTTTCAGTGCTTCAGTGTTTCAGTGTTTCAGTGCTTCAGTGTTTCAGTGTTTCAGTGCTTCAGTGTTTCAGTGTTTCAGTGCTTCAGTGTTTCAGTGTTTCAGTGCTTCAGTGTTTCAGTGTTTCAGTGCTTCAGTGCTTCAGTGCTTCAGTGTTTCAGTGTTTCAGTGCTTCAGTGCTTCAGTGTTTCAGTGCTTCAGTGTTTCAGTGCTTCAGTGTTTCAGTGTTTCAGTGCTTCAGTGCTTCAGTGTTTCAGTGCTTCAGTGCTTCAGTGCTTCAGTGTTTCAGTGTTTCAGTGTTTCAGTGCTTCAGTGCTTCAGTGTTTCAGTGTTTCAGTGTTTCAGTGCTTCAGTGTTTCAGTGCTTCAGTGTTTCAGTGTTTCAGTGCTTCAGTGCTTCAGTGCTTCAGTGCTTCAGTGCTTCAGTGCTTCAGTGTTTCAGTGTTTCAGTGTTTCAGTGCTTCAGTGCTTCAGTGTTTCAGTGTTTCAGTGTTTCAGTGTTTCAGTGTTTCAGTGCTTCAGTGTTTCAGTGTTTCAGTGTTTCAGTGCTTCAGTGTTTCAGTGCTTCAGTGCTTCAGTGTTTCAGTGTTTCAGTGCTTCAGTGCTTCAGTGTTTCAGTGTTTCAGTGTTTCAGTGCTTCAGTGTTTCAGTGTTTCAGTGCTTCAGTGTTTCAGTGTTTCAGTGTTTCAGTGCTTCAGTGCTTCAGTGCTTCAGTGTTTCAGTGTTTCAGTGTTTCAGTGTTTCAGTGCTTCAGTGTTTCAGTGCTTCAGTGTTTCAGTGCTTCAGTGTTTCAGTGTTTCAGTGCTTCAGTGTTTCAGTGCTTCAGTGTTTCAGTGTTTCAGTTCCACTGTTGCACACAGTAAAGAGAGCAGGTTTGATAAATATTAATTTGCACATCCGCCTCCCTGGAAACGTCCCTGTCCCAAAGCCTCAGACACATTAATCTGGCTCACTGGTGCTCAGATGCACAGCGCTGTGTTTCCAGTATTCTCAGAAGCTGCCGCTGCTTTACTTTGGCAAACGGAGTGTGTGTGCTGAAGACACGAGGACACACTCATCAGCCGTTTGTGATTTACACTCACTGTGTCTGCTGTAAGAATAGACAGAAAGATAGACAGAATAATATTATAAAAACTTGTCCAGGTCACATTTCAGCCCAAAGATATTCTGATTAAGATATTCTGTTGTGAAAATGAAGTCGTTTTTTAGGGCTGAAGTTCATTTGTTGTTTTTTCTTTGTTTAATAATATTTTGCTTTTAAGATAATGCCTATTTTAAGGCTACGTTTCTGAAATTATTTTCATGGCAATTAAACACATTTTCCACCCTAAATCTCATAACTGTATTGTCTGTGTAGTTCAAATGTTTGGTTTTATCAATACAGTACATAATATAATGACCGTAATACAATGCATGTTTAAAAAAAAACTAATCTCATCACTTTATTGCTTTTATTGCCTTTAAATCAGCTTAAAGGCAATAAAACAAGCACTACCATGATTTATAAATATTTATTTATTCAGTATATAAAATTAAATATTGAATTAATCGGTATATAAATGCATTGTATACTGATTAAATCAGCATGAATGCTTTACAGCAAATACTGCCATGATTTATGAATCATTTTCTATTTATGTATACATGTATTTTTTACATATTTATTTTTAATATTATGATGATAATAATGAGAGATGTAAGTGTGCTCAACAGTCATGAAAATAACGTCATAATACACAATATAATCTCCCATTTCTTGAGATGTGTCTTGACAGTGGCAGTTGTGAGGAACCCTGTCTGGTGTTTATGGCTGATAATGCCTCATAATTGAATTGCTGAAATATTATCTGATGTTGATTCTGATTGGCTGACAGATGTTTGGCTCGTGACTCTGAACGCACCTGTGCACGCAGATACCGGAGGATATTTGTGTGTGTGTTCGTGAAAACAAAACTATAGGAGGCCAATTACTGAATGATAGACTCACAGTAGAAGATCACTGAGACTTGCTGGACTCTTTTGGCACACAGAAACCATGTTTCTCACTCTCTTTGTGCGGCTGATCATCATCCTGGCCACAGACGTTCAGTGTAAATGCACATGAAAGTGAGCAGGTGATCATCATCAAGGTCTCGTGTGGCTCAGATCTGTATAATGCTTGTGTAAATGATTAAAGTTAATCAGCGCTCGGCCTGGAGACGTTCATATCGGATCCCTTCATCAGAGACACGCTTTCATTCTGTGCAAACAAATAGAGCAGCTTTACTGTGTGTTCAGATGATGCATTTCAAAAACATGTCATGATCCAACCCTCGAATCAATCAGATGTGGAGGAGAATCTCACACACTCATGCTGCATTTCACCAATACATAATGAAGAAATGCATGAAGACAAATATGCCTATTTTTAGGACTATTATCATAATGATTTCCATTGTGACATTCATTTCTAATCCAAATTAAGCAGAAATTACCTAAAATTTTCTTGAAAATAATTTAGACATTATACTTTATGTATTATTGTACTACATGTATTATTATTATTATTGTTGGCGAGTCTCATTAAATTCTCATTAGTCTAATAGTTTCTGTACTGTATATTATACTTCTTATATATTCATATATATGTATATAAGATTTGACATATATATGTATATGTCAAATTGATGTGTATATATATATACACACATATATTATATAAACGCAAACTTTTGTTAGATACAATTAATCGCAATTAATCTTGATTAAATAATTTGACAGCACTAATATGTATATGTATATGTGTGTGTATATATATATCTATATATATATACATACATACATACACACACACACACACAGAGTATATATAGTAAAACACACACACACACACACAGTATATACTAATTTGACTGTATATATATATGTGTGTGTGTATATACGTATGTGTGTGTGTGTCTATGTATATATATATATATATATATATATATATATATATAATTTCATGAAAAATTCAAAAACGTGATAAAAAATTATAATAATAATAATCCTAATTATTAATTAGTTTGCTTAAATTGTTATTATTAAATTGTTTGCTTCCAAACTAACTCAGGTCCATGTTGAGTTCATATTTCAGTCAATCCGCACCATAGTCATCTAAACGAACCCAGAACAGGATGTGATGTCACAAGAAGCACTGAATGCTGAAGCACACCTGTCTCTTCTCGTCACACGAAGCGTTCGCTCTCCTCGGCAGATCTGTGTTTACAGCTGAGAACAAGACATGCAAATATACTTCTAGTGTGAAATGGTCTTAAAAATATGCTTTATTTCCTTCCTGGAGATTGCTTTATTCGTTCCTCTGAGGTGTTGTGAGATTGTCTGTGTTTGACAGACGTCATGCTTAAGCGAGTTCTGCTCACCCTGTTCTGTTAAACACAGCCGCGCTTCGCGACACCATTATCTTAATCGCTCCTGAAGGACACGCGTGTAGAAGCTCATGTGAAGGACAGGGACGTGTTCGAGCTGAATGATAATGTGTCGCTCTTGCTCTCGCTGACGCTCACTGTTGCGTAACCTCGCCAGTGATGTGTTCTCGTGTGAGTCGGTCGAGTGTTGAAATCGTGATGTTATGCAACGGGTCTGCTGCTAAACGGCTTTTGGTTACACTTTATTTTACAGTGTCCTTGTTACATGTGCTTACCATAGTAATAACAGTAAATTATTACTATGGTAAGTAACCCTCAACCAAACCCTAACTCTATAGTGAGTACATGTAGTTAATTAATATTACTCAGTACTTCAATATATAACAATGACACCTTAAAATAGTGTATCCCGACTTTTAATATTATTTGAGGTCAATTCGGTTCACATTTACATTTACACATTTACAGAGTCCACATTACAATAGAATTCAATTCACATTTACTTGTATAGCACTTTTCACAATACACATCGTTTCAAAGCAGCTTCACAGAAAATGAATTAGTTTACATTATAATATAGGTATATATATAATATATATACACACAGGGCCCTATTTTAACGATCTGGAACGCAAGTATCAAACACGAAACACAAGTCACTTTGTGGGTGGATCCTGGGCGCTGTTGCTATTATACCGGCGGGATAAACGACTCTTCTACAAATCTATGTGTGGTTTGGGCGTAACGTGAAATAAACCAATCAGAGCGTCCTCTCACATTCCCTTTAAGAGCCGGCGGGCTTGTTCCACGCGGATTGCTATTATAACGGCGGATTGCTATTATAACGGCGGATTGCTATTATAACGGCGGATCGCTATTATAACGGCGGATTGCTATTATAACGGCGGATTGCTATTATAACGGCGGATTGCTATTATAACGGCGGATTGCTATTATAACGGCGGATCGCTATTATAACGGCGGATTGCTATTATAACGGCGGATCGCTATTATAACGGCGGATTGCTATTATAACGGTGGATTGCTATTATAACGGCGGATTGCTATTATAACGGCGGATCGCTATTATAACGGCGGATTGCTATTATAACGGTGGATTGCTATTATAACGGCGGATCGCTATTATAACGGCGGATTGCTATTATAACGGCGGATCGCTATTATAACGGCGGATCGCTATTATAACGGCGGATTGCTATTATAACGGTGGATTGCTATTATAACGGCGGATTGCTATTATAACGGCGGATTGCTATTATAACGGCGGATCGCTATTATAACGGCGGATTGCTATTATAACGGCGGATTGCTATTATAACGGCGGATTGCTATTATAACGGTGGATTGCTATTATAACGGTGGATTGCTATTATAACGGTGGATTGCTATTATAACGGTGGATCGCTATTATAACGGTGGATTGCTATTATAACGGCGGATTGCTATTATAACGGCGGATTGCTATTATAACGGCGGATCGCTATTATAACGGCGGATTGCTATTATAACGGTGGATCGCTATTATAGCGGTGGATTGCTATTATAACGGCGGATTGCTATTATAACGGTGGATTGCTATTATAACGGCGGATTGCTATTATAACGGTGGATTGCTATTATAACGGTGGATTGCTATTATAACGGTGGATCGCTATTATAACGGCGGATTGCTATTATAACGGCGGATTGCTATTATAACGGTGGATTGCTATTATAACGGCGGATTGCTATTATAACGGTGGATTGCTATTATAACGGCGGATTGCTATTATAACGGTGGATTGCTATTATAACGGCGGATTGCTATTATAACGGCGGATTGCTATTATAACGGCGGATTGCTATTATAACGGCGGATTGCTATTATAACGGCGGATCGCTATTATAACGGTGGATTGCTATTATAACGGCGGATTGCTATTATAACGGCGGATTGCTATTATAACGGTGGATTGCTATTATAACGGTGGATTGCTATTATAACGGTGGATTGCTATTATAACGGCGGATCGCTATTATAACGGCGGATTGCTATTATAACGGCGGATTGCTATTATAACGGTGGATTGCTATTATAACGGCGGATTGCTATTATAACGGCGGATTGCTATTATAACGGCGGATTGCTATTATAACGGCGGATCGCTATTATAACGGCGGATTGCTATTATAACGGCGGATCGCTATTATAACGGCGGATCGCTATTATAACGGCGGATTGCTATTATAACGGCGGATTGCTATTATAACGGTGGATTGCTATTATAACGGTGGATTGCTATTATAACGGAGGATTGCTATTATAACGGCGGATTGCTATTATAACGGCGGATTGCTATTATAACGGCGGATTGCTATTATAACGGTGGATTGCTATTATAACGGCGGATTGCTATTATAACGGCGGATTGCTATTATAACGGCGGATTGCTATTATAACGGCGGATTGCTATTATAACGGCGGATTGCTATTATAACGGTGGATTGCTATTATAACGGCGGATTGCTATTATAACGGTGGATTGCTATTATAACGGTGGATCGCTATTATAACGGCGGATTGCTATTATAACGGCGGATTGCTATTATAACGGTGGATTGCTATTATAACGGCGGATTGCTATTATAACGGTGGATTGCTATTATAACGGCGGATTGCTATTATAACGGTGGATTGCTATTATAACGGCGGATTGCTATTATAACGGCGGATTGCTATTATAACGGCGGATTGCTATTATAACGGCGGATTGCTATTATAACGGCGGATCGCTATTATAACGGTGGATTGCTATTATAACGGCGGATTGCTATTATAACGGCGGATTGCTATTATAACGGTGGATTGCTATTATAACGGCGGATTGCTATTATAACGGCGGATTGCTATTATAACGGCGGATTGCTATTATAACGGCGGATCGCTATTATAACGGCGGATTGCTATTATAACGGCGGATCGCTATTATAACGGCGGATCGCTATTATAACGGCGGATTGCTATTATAACGGCGGATTGCTATTATAACGGTGGATTGCTATTATAACGGTGGATTGCTATTATAACGGAGGATTGCTATTATAACGGCGGATTGCTATTATAACGGCGGATTGCTATTATAACGGCGGATTGCTATTATAACGGTGGATTGCTATTATAACGGCGGATTGCTATTATAACGGCGGATTGCTATTATAACGGCGGATTGCTATTATAACGGCGGATTGCTATTATAACGGCGGATTGCTATTATAACGGTGGATTGCTATTATAACGGCGGATTGCTATTATAACGGCGGATTGCTATTATAACGGCGGATTGCTATTATAACGGCGGATTGCTATTATAACGGTGGATTGCTATTATAACGGCGGATCGCTATTATAACGGCGGATCGCTATTATAACGGCGGATTGCTATTATAACGGCGGATCGCTATTATAACGGCGGATTGCTATTATAACGGTGGATTGCTATTATAACGGTGGATTGCTATTATAACGGCGGATTGCTATTATAACGGCGGATTGCTATTATAACGGTGGATTGCTATTATAACGGCGGATTGCTATTATAACGGCGGATTGCTATTATAACGGCGGATTGCTATTATAACGGTGGATTGCTATTATAACGGTGGATTGCTATTATAACGGCGGATTGCTATTATAACGGCGGATTGCTATTATAACGGCGGATTGCTATTATAACGGTGGATTGCTATTATAACGGCGGATTGCTATTATAACGGTGGATTGCTATTATAACGGCGGATTGCTATTATAACGGCGGATTGCTATTATAACGGCGGATTGCTATTATAACGGTGGATTGCTATTATAACGGTGGATTGCTATTATAACGGTGGATTGCTATTATAACGGTGGATTGCTATTATAACGGCGGATTGCTATTATAACGGCGGATTGCTATTATAACGGTGGATTGCTATTATAACGGCGGATTGCTATTATAACGGCGGATTGCTATTATAACGGCGGATTGCTATTATAACGGTGGATTGCTATTATAACGGCGGATTGCTATTATAACGGCGGATTGCTATTATAACGGCGGATTGCTATTATAACGGCGGATTGCTATTATAACGGTGGATTGCTATTATAACGGCGGATCGCTATTATAACGGCGGATTGCTATTATAACGGCGGATTGCTATTATAACGGTGGATTGCTATTATAACGGCGGATTGCTATTATAACGGTGGATTGCTATTATAACGGCGGATCGCTATTATAACGGCGGATCGCTATTATAACGGCGGATCGCTATTATAACGGTGGATTGCTATTATAACGGCGGATCGCTATTATAACGGCGGATTGCTATTATAACGGCGGATTGCTATTATAACGGCGGATCGCTATTATAACGGTGGATTGCTATTATAACGGTGGATTGCTATTATAACGGCGGATTGCTATTATAACGGCGGATTGCTATTATAACGGCGGATTGCTATTATAACGGCGGATCGCTATTATAACGGCGGATTGCTATTATAACGGTGGATTGCTATTATAACGGTGGATCGCTATTATAACGGCGGATCGCTATTATAACGGTGGATTGCTATTATAACGGCGGATCGCTATTATAACGGTGGATTGCTATTATAACGGCGGATTGCTATTATAACGGCGGATTGCTATTATAACGGCGGATCGCTATTATAACGGCGGATTGCTATTATAACGGCGGATTGCTATTATAACGGCGGATTGCTATTATAACGGCGGATTGCTATTATAACGGCGGATCGCTATTATAACGGCGGATTGCTATTATAACGGTGGATTGCTATTATAACGGCGGATTGCTATTATAACGGTGGATTGCTATTATAACGGTGGATTGCTATTATAACGGCGGATTGC